>PVIH01018564.1:0-38078 GCA_004025045.1 Sigmodon hispidus
CGGGCAAGAAGAGCCTAGGGGGCAAAGGAGATTTTGTCTGTAAGCAGAGCTGAGAGTGACATCCTAAAAGCCCTCCAATAATGGAAGATGTTTCTAGAAGAAAGGAAGAGTCATTTGTGTCAGTGCTTAATGATAGGTTAAAAGATGAAGTTTGACAGTTGCCCAACTAAGCTCCTTGGTCATGCTAATGTGTAGGAATGAAGCACTACTGGAAGCTTCTAGAGAGACTGGCAGTGTCTTCTAAAACTGAGAAGGACATGTTCCAGATAAAACCTAAATACAACATGAACCTTAATAAATCCTGGCTTGGGGGCAAAAAACTGTATAAAAAAAAAAAAAAAAAAACATTTTGGACGTGGAGAAAATTGAATGTAGAGTTGGCATAGTGATGCTAGAATTACATTTGGTTTGCAGAAAAATGTTCTCAGTTCATACTGAAGCATTTAAAGGTAAGTGTTACTCTACCTGCAACTGACTTAAATGGTTAAGTAAAGACTGTGTGTATGTACACATGAAAAGAGTCAGGTACAGAAAAATTTCAGACTGTTATTTAGGTAAGGTACAGGGTGCATGAGTATTCATTGTACTGTTTTTTTCACCCTGTCTGAAGAGATGGTTGCAAAAACTCAGTAGGAGACAAAGTCAATGCTAACCAAGGAACTAGAAACAATAAATGTAGCCTGTGAGGGTCGGGCTGCAAACACATGAGGTACTGGAGGGACCTGTGAGTGTCAGGCTTTGGTTGAGACAGAGCAATCTATAGTGAGTGCTAAGGTACCAGTGAGATCTTAAGTGTCGCTGTGTTTGTACACCAGGATCCAGCTCCTGTTTAGGGCTTTATTTCTCATAGCTTCTTCATCCAGAGTCAGACTGTTAATGGGTAATCATAGACTTACATTTATCATAGACTTACATTACTTAATGTCTTTTTTCTGCTTAAATAGCGATATTTTTTGACTTGTTTTCTGCAGGTTGTAGGAAGTGTCCTGTATTTTACTAATTTTTGCCTTGATAAATTGGGGCAACCGCTACTAAATGAAAACCCTCAGCTTACGGAAGGATGGGAAATACCCAAGTATCCTACATAGTGAATGAAGATCTTTTATGCATCTTGCCACTAAGTTCACCTTTAAAAAAAAGCTTACCAAATTTTGCAGACTATGATAACTATTCCTTAATAAAATTCACTAAAGGTACCAGCAAGTCTTCAGCCACATTGTTTCTCTAGAAGGGCAAGAAATGCAAGTAAAAGCAAAAAGGTTTGTGTGGGGTTGTCTTGTTCTTCCCTTTGCTTTCCAATACCAGAACCATAAACTCTTTATCACTTCTTAAAATTTAATATTCTTTTTCGCTAGTTTGATGTAAATTACCCATTGCACTAGAATCCTGAAATCAGGAACTATGTGTGAAATGTTTAAATTGATCATGCATTTCTTAGAATTCAAGCCTAGTGCCTGGGAGGGTGGAAAGTAGTCATTGTTGGTGGTGTGGTTACGCTCTCAGAACCACCTGCCCTCTTCCCATGTTACCTGAAGGAAGCCTGATGCTCTGTTTGCTTTGGTTCTTCCGTTATTAACCACTGAAAGGGGTTGAGAGATAACATACCAGTCTGGAACAGGCTGGCTCTTGGCTAAAAGACTGTACAGTGCTGTTTATGTAACTGAGTACAAGACACATTGCAGATGCAGTGCGCCTCGCCTTCTGCTGTTTCTGGCACTCCGCTGGCATTTAAATATATTAATTTACTTTTCTGTTGTCATTTACATTATGAAAATCTTTGGATTTCTGTTTTGTTTTGTTTTCTGACCCAATAGGCCAAAGCCTCACTGTTTCAATTGTGGTTCTGAAGAGCATCAGATGAAGGAGTGCCCAATGGTAAATCTCTCATAAGCAGAGTGTCTTTGAAAAAAGCTGGTGGATGTTTTTTGCATGTGTGGCCCTGGGTAATGTGCATGAACTTCCTGTGCTACACTCATTTGTACTTTAATCTTTTCACATTGCAAGTTTATATTTAAGACATTGAATTTTTTAAAGAAAATAACATAATATTCTATTTGAGGTGAATGAAGTATGAGTTAATTTTTAGACGGTTTATTTTAAAAAATTAATTTTGGTTTCTGATAACCCTAAAATAATAAACAGTTAAAGTCACTTGTTCTTGCTTGATTTTCAAAAATGTTTGCCTACTTTTATGCTTATAATCTATATTAAAACCAGAGCAATCTATGATTTACATTTTAAAAAGTTAAGTATTCTCAGTAAATTTCTGAGATATTTCTAAATTACTTGATACTATTCTTTTCTAATATGACTGTGATTTAGCCTCGGAATGCTGCTCGAATAAGTGAAAAGAGAAAAGAGTATATGGACGCCTGTGGTGAGGCCAACAGTCAGAGTTTTCAGCAGCGATATCATGCAGAAGAAGTGGAAGAGAGATTTGGGCGATTCAAGCCAGGAGTTATTAGGTACCACTGTTGTTTTACCATGGGGTATCATTTTTTATTTTAGTATTTAGACCATTCTGTGTCTCTTCTGGTGATTACAAGAATGCAGGCATGACCCAGGCATCAGGCAGTGATTGCACATACCTTCAATTCCAGCACTGGTAGGCAGAAGCAGAGGCAGGCAGATCTCTGTGTTTGAGGCTAACTAAATGTTTAGTAGGTGGTTGGTACGTATCATACTTCATGCCATGAAATTTGGAGCAGTAAATATTTTAGCCAGGCATGGTGGCTCATGCCTGTGATTTCAGCACTTGAATGGCTGAAGCAGAACAATCCCCATGAGTTCTAAGTGAGCCTGGGCTACAGAGTAAGAGCCCTATCTTAAGAAAATGGGGAGAAAGCTTGGAAGAACACTGGCTGCTCTTCCAGAGGACCCAGGTTCAATTCCCAGCACTCACAGGGTGGTTCAGAACCATCTCTGTAACTCTACTTCCCAGGGATCTGACAGCTTCTTCTGCCTTCCATGGGTAACAAGCATACACATGATGCACAGATTTACATGTAGGCACAAACACTTATATATGTAAAAATGGTAATACTTTTTTTAAAAAAAAGATACCAAATAGTGTTTTCTTTTTTTTTTTTTTTAAACTTTATTTATTTATTATTTATTTATTTGCCTTGGTGTTTGCCTGGAACTGGAACTACAGACAGTTGTTAGCTGCCATGTGGGTGCTGGGAATTGAACCCGGGTCCTCTGGAAGAGCAGACGGTTCTCTTAACCGCTGAGCCATCTCTCCAGCCCCCCAAATAGTGTTTTCATGCAAATCTGATTTATTTTTCTTCCTCTTTCTTTTTTTTATTTTTACTTAGTGAGGAACTTCAGGATGCACTGGGTGTGACAGACAAGAGTCTTCCCCCTTTCATCTACCGGATGCGCCAACTAGGCTACCCTCCAGGCTGGCTCAAGGAGGCTGAAATGGAGAATTCAGGGCTCGCACTCTATGATGGAAATGGTACAGTATTTTTATTTAAGATTATTTTTATTTATTTTTTTTTTTTTTAAAAAAACTTTATTTATTTATTTGCCTTGGTGTTTGCCTGGAACTGGAACTACAGACAGTTGTTAGCTGCCATGTGGGTGCTGGGAATTGAACCCGGGTCCTCTGGAAGAGCAGACGGTGCTCTTAACCGCTGAGCCATCTCTCCAGCCCTTATTTAAGATTATTAACCAGGCCTTTAAGCCAGCATTTGGGAGGCAGAGGCAGGTGAATCTCCATGAATTTGAAGCCAGCTTGGTCTGTTTAGCAAAACCCTGTCTAATAAAAATAAATCATAACAAAATGACAGGAATGACCGGTGTGTCTTACGTTCTGGGATAGCTAAAAACATCATGATGACATTTACTGTTTCACTAGAAAGGAACTAAATCTTGAGTGAGCACACAAAGTTATCAAGGTGGATATGATGATGTACCTTAAAAAGGCTGAAGCAGGAGAATTGGTAGTTTGAGGCCAGCCTACCTGAGCTGCATCGCAAGACCCTATTTAAAAAAAAGAAAAGAAAGGCCAGGTGTGGTGGCGTACACCTTTAATCTCAGCACTCTGGAGATGGGTCTCTTTGAGTTTGAAGACAGCTTGGGCTACACAGAGAAACCCTATCTTGAAAAAGAAGGAATATGGGCTGGAGAGATGGCTCAGAGGTTAAGAGCGCTGACTGTTCTTCCAGAGGTCCTGAGTTCGATTCCCAGCAACCACATGGTGGCTCATAACCATCTATGACGACATCTGGTACCGTCTTCTTTTTTTTTTTTTTTTTTTTTTTTTTTAAAACTTTATTTATTTGCCTTGGTGTTTGCCTGGAACTGGAACTACAGACAGTTGTTAGCTGCCATGTGGGTGCTGGGAATCGAACCCGGGTCCTCTGGAAGAGCAGACGGTGCTCTTAACCACTGAGCCATCTCTCCAGCCCCTGGTACCGTCTTCTGTACACTGTATACATAACAAATAAATAAATATTTAAAAAAAAAAAAGAAAGAAAGAAAAAGAAAAAGAAGGAATATAAGATTGTTACTTGACTTGGTCTGTGTTCACTAAAGCCAGAGTGGGAAGCCTGCAGGTAGCCCTAAGACACTGTTAGTAATGCTAAGGCATTACTAACTCACACTAATCAGCGGCAAGAAATGTGTGGCACTTCCACGGTGATGTGGGAGTAGACACAAAGGGAATTGATGAGGTGTAGCTCCTTGGGAGAAATAACAGGAGAAACCCTGTCTTAAAAGCAAAAGGGCCAGAGAGATGGCTCAGTAGGAATGGGCACGTTCTGCCATGCCTGATGACCTGAGTTTGGTCCTCAGGAGCCACATGGTGGGACCCAAACATTTTAAGAATTTAGTTTTTTGATTTTTAGACACACGATCTGATTTTGTTTTGTTTTTGGGTTTTCTCTTTTTTAAATATTTATTTATTATATATACAGTGTACAGAAGAGGATGCCAGATCTCATTATAGATGGTTGTGAGCCACCATGTGGTTGCTGGGAATTGAACTCAGGTCCTCCCAAAGAGCAGTCAGCGCTCTTAGCCGTCTCTCCAGCCCTTGTTTTTGGGTTTTCAAGACAGGCTTTCTCTGTGTGGTCCTTGCTGTCCTGGAACTTGCCTCATAGACTGGGCTGGCCTAGAACTCACCTATCTCTGCCTTCCAAGTGCTGGAATTAAAAGTGTGTGCCACCACCATCTGGCTAAATGTTTTTTATTTTTTGAGACATAATCTATATCTTAGGCTGGCTTGGAACTTGTTGTGAGTTAAAGCTGGTCTTCAACTCCTGCCTCAGCTTCTTAAATGTTGAGATCACAGGTTGCCATACTCAAGCCTATTTAAAAGTTGTAATGATTCAGGAAAATGATAGTCATTCCTAGACTAATTCTGATACAGTATCTCAGCATCTTCCTTGTGTGGTTTGATGTGGGGGGTGCACGATGTGTTTAGTGTCTAGCCTTGTTAATATTTTCTTGGTCTCTAATAGATGATGCTGATGGGGAAACAGAAACTGGAGAAATACAGAATAGAAATGTCACTTATGATCTCTCAAAATTGGTAAACTATCCAGGTTTTAATATATCTACTCCCAGAGGTATTCCAGATGTAAGTATACATTTACAATTTTTTCTTTGAAATGTGATAGTTATATTAAGGATTTTTCAAAATACTAATGTATGTAGCAGTTTGTTACTTAAGAAGGGACTAAATTTGTAGCTAGACATGGTGGTGCACATGTAATCAATCATAGTACTTGAGAAATGGAGTTCTCTGACAGGTTTTCACTTTTCATTTGTTAGGCAGGTTTCATGTTACAGGCTGACCTTGGTCGTCCTGCCTCCACTCCCAGATGCTAGGACTACAGGTGTGCATGCATTCAGCTCTGATGGAGGGTCTGGGGAGCCGAACTCAGGCTTTCAGGCTTGTGCTGCAGTTCTTTATGCGCTGAATCTCCCAGACCCTATACAGAGCTTTTTAACTTAGATTTTTCAGTCCTGGAAACTGAACTCAGAATCTCTTATGTGTTAGTGCCACACTGTCACTGAGCTATATACTAGCTTTGGTCATTCTTATTTATTAGAACATTAAGTGTAAAATTGTATTTGTCAAAGTTGTCCGATTTTCTGACCATGTATCCTAAGTTCTTAGGCTCTATAATCCTAGGCAAGCTCAGCTGGAGTCTGAGTCTCAGAAGAGGACTTCTGCAGTGTGTTGTAGGACATGCCTTTAATCCCAACACTTTGACAGGTAGAGGAAGGTAGAGCTATGAGACAGGTTTCTCTGAGTAGCCCTGATTGTCCTAGAACTTACTCTGTAGACCAAGCTAGCTTTCAACTCAAAGAGATCTGCCTGTCTATGCCTCTCAAGTGCTGAGATTAAAGTCAGTGCCACCACTACCATGTGGTTTGTTTGTGATGTTTTATGGTGTAGTGTTTCTTCTACCTATTCCATGTCCTGGGATCAAAGAGTATGCCGTTTAGTCTAGTTTTACAGTTTTTGTTTTATTTTATTTTAAATTTATTTTTATTTTATGTGAATTGGTGTTTTGCCTGCATGTATAACAGTGTAAGGGTGTTCAATCTTGGAATTACAGACAGTTGTTAGCTGCCATGTAGTTACTGGGAATCGAACTCAGGTCCTCTGGAAGAACAGTCAGTGCTCTTACCCACTGAGCCATCTCTCCAGCCCATATTATTATTTTCTAGTTTGCATACAAGCTAATGGGTTTCAGTGTGACATTTCTGTTTTAGGTCTTTTGAGGGGGTGAGGTTGTTGAGATGGGGTCTTGGAGTAACCCAGAAAAACCTTGAAGTCATTGTGTGGTCCAATCTAGCCTGGGATTTACAGTGATCCTTAGCCTCATCCTCTTGAGTTCTAGGAGCGGGGGCTGGAGAGATGGCTCAGAGGTTAAGAGTTCTAGGAGCAAAATCTCAAAAAGGTGATTTTTTTTCCAAATCCATTAATCCTGTATTTTTCACATTAGGAATGGAGAATGTTTGGTTCCATCCCAATACAAGCGTGTCAACAGAAGGATGTGTTTGCCAGTTACCTTACTTCTAACATTCAGTCGGTAAATAGATCTGTGTGTGCATGTGTGTATGATGCTAGAAATTTAACCTAGGATCTCAGATTTGCTAGGCAGGCACTCTACCACTGAACTATATTCTTAGCCTTAGTACATAGATTTTAAGGGTATAGTTGTTAAACATTTGTGACCGTAAGATTTTATGGCTTATTAGTATCTTACTGTTCTTTTGGGATTATATTATAAACATTGGTATCTGATTAATCAAGAGGCTGCTGAATAGGAGCCCCTTCAGCAACTGCTTGGGTCCAGACTGGTGTAAGTGTGAGTTAGAGGTTCTTTGCACTGTGTAACTTGTGTTCCTATTGGTTGCTCCATTAGCCAACCATGAAGTCTGGCGGCAAGCGCTCTTCCTCTCAGTCCAGTCCTAATAGTCCAAAGAAGCAGAGGAAGGAAGGCAGCTCGGCAGCCTCCCCGGCGGACATGGAGCTTGACTCAGGTACATTTTTGTAGATTTGAGTTTTGAGAAGGCAAGGCCAGTCTGTATGCTCTTGGATCTGTAAGGAAGGCAAAGCTCCACCATCCTTAGCTTCCTAATCCTTAGCTATCAGAGCATTGCCATTATTGTCACTGGTGAACCTGAATTAGAAGTCACACTTGGTGTAAGAGGTCGTGGGACCAGCTAGCCAAGTCCCTGAACTTGGCAGGGTCAGGGGCCCACAGTGCCACAGCAAGTCTGGCTCCTCTGATGGGGCATCACTCTGGAACAAGCAGCAAGAGGGCATGCAGACTTCTGGCAGCTCCAGCTTCAGGAAGAGTTGACCCACTGGGCAGTTAGTCACCTTTTACCTTTGTAGGCGTATTCGTACCTCCCAGGGCCCAAGGACTCCTGAGAACTTTGCCACGGGAGTCCTTTTGTCCTGTCATTCGTCCCTGCCCGCCTTCCCAGGACCATGGAGATCCTGGGAGGAAAACCCAGTCCCCACTTCAGGAGCTCCTCTGACCCAGCCCATTCGGGGCTCACTGATGTTTACCTGATTCATGATTAATTAGATACACTCACTCTAGGGCTCCTTTAGACCCGAGGCTAAAAACTGTTTTCCTGCTCCAAACTAGGCCTGGCTAGTTTGTCCTATATAGCAAGACAGGTGTTCAGAAATGGGGTAAGATGGCAACATTACAAGAAAATGCATTAAAAAAAATACCGTGGTAATTGGCCCAGTAATAGAATTGGTAGTATGCATGCTTAGCATATGTGAGGCCCTGGGTTTGAACACCAGCATTGAAGGAAAAAAAATTTTTAAAGGGGTACAAATGGTGTACTTTATTATAAACTTAAATGTGAACACTCCTCATTTTCAAATTCCCAGGAGGAAGAGTTTAAAGATTATGGACTAATTTTTTTTTAAAAGATTTATTTATTTATCATGTATACAGTGTACAGAAGAGGGTATTAGATCTCATGGTACATGGTTGTGAGCCACCATGTGGCCACTGGGAATTGAACTCAGGACCTCTAGAAGAGCAGTCAATGCTCTTAACCTCTGAGCCATCTCTCCAGCTCTGGACTAATTTTCTTAAAACTCAAAGGAATTGAAGTTCAAAATTAATTACTTTACAAAACTTTGTAATCTCTTAGGCTTGGTGTCCTACAGCCTGACTTCAGCTTTCAATCTCCCTTGCTGGGGGCTGGAGAGATGGCTCAGCAGTTAAGAGCACCATCTGCTCTTCCAGAGGACCCGGGTTCGATTCCCAGCACCCACATGGCAGCTAACAACTGTCTGTAGTTCCAGTTTCAGGCAAACACCAAGGCAAATAAATAATAAATAAATAAAGTTTAAAAAAAAAAAAAAAAAAAAATCTCCCTTGCTTTCAATTTTTGGGTGGGTTGTTGAGAGGAGCTCATGTAACCCAGATTAGTTTCAGATTTATCATGTAGCTAGCCCAAGATGACATTCAAGTTCCCATATTCCTCCTATGTCCTGGGATCCCAGGAATGATCCACCATGCCTGGCTCTCTAGTCTTATTTTTTAACAAGGTTATGGAGTTTTAGGGAACAATCTTTGCTAGAGACCAGTGAAAATTTGGAATAAGCAGGATGTGGTGCTAGATTCCTATAATCCCAGCATTTAAGAGAACATAGTTGGGGCTGGAGAGATGGCTCTGCAGTTGAGAGCACTGACTGTTCATTAGCCTTGGTTGTCCTGGAGCTAGCTTGCTCTGTAGACCAGGCTGGCCTTGAACTCTCTGAGCTCCACCTACATCTGCCTCCCTAATCCTAGGATTAAAGGAGTCTACTACCACTATCTTGACTTTCTTTTTTCTTTTTAATGGAGAGGCAGTGTTTATAAATAAAAGGGGCCTCTGGTAAGCAGCTCAGAAGGTAAAGGCTCTCGATGCCAAGCCTAATAACTTGAGTTTTTTTCTCTCGGGATCCACTTGTTGGAAGGAGAGAACCTACTTTGACCTCCACAGGTATGTGGAAACATACAGGCATACTTATTTTTATGTTTTGTGTATGATTGTTTTGCTTTCATGAATGTCTGGCATCATATGTGTGACTGGCGCCCACAAAGGCTAGAAGAGGGCGTCAGATGCCCAGGAACTGGAGTTACAGTGGTTGGGAGCCACCATGTGGGTGCGGGAAATTGATGATGGCTCCTCTGGGAGAGCACCCAGTGCTCTTAACTATTACTAAGTGAGCCCCATGAATTTTTAAAAGGAGGGTGAACCAGTAAATGAAATCATCTTAGCATGTACAAAAGGTGTGTGGCAGAAATCCCCTGCCCAACAGAGTAAGAAAATGGTGCAGATGCTGAAGCCCTAGACCTGAATCCACATCCCGACCAGTCTGAAAGCCTTTCTGGGTATTTTCTGGAGTGCAGTAAGTCTGTTATCTCTGAGTAACTAAGTTGATTGTACAGTGACTGATGCTCAAGGCCAGTGTTAGACTCCTTAGTTAGTGGAAAGTCATACAGGACAAGCTCTCCTGTGATTACCCCCTGAGAAGAAAGTCAGTGGTAGACTTTAGTCTGGGGACAGCAGAATGGCTCAGTAGGTAAAGGAACTGACCACCAAGCCTAGTGTAGAAGGAGAGGACTGGCTCCCGCAAGCTGTCCTTTGACCTCCATGCACAAGCCAGGGAATGAGATGATGCCATTACCCCCCTGCCAGCAAATAAATAAATAAACAAAGAGCCTGATGACTCACCTTACCTGGCTCAAATGCCTAGGCCAGTGGCCCCACATTTGAGGCACCTCATCATCCCCAGCTTCTTCCTTGAGAAGGAATGGAAGCTCACTCACAGAAGTGACCCTGAGTCAGTCCAGTCATAGAGTATGTAAGAAGTAAGTTAGACTCTGCGTCACAAACCTATGGACAGTTAGTTTGATAGTTGACTCAAATGAAACTTTCTATGGGTGTTGTCACTGTGTCCCCTCTTTATTTTTTAGCATTCTTTTATTTGTGTGCATGTGCAATGTGTAGCATCTCCACCTTATAAGAAGGACAGCTTTCTATAGTCCCTTGTACCAGGTGTGTTCTAGGGCTTAGGATCAGGTCATCAGGCTTGATGCTCATCTTCATTGTCTTACTGTTCCATGGTTGGGCTTTTGTTTTTGGTTTTGAAACAGGGTCCTTGTAACCCCACTTGGCCTTAATCTCCTTCCTCTTTACAAATGTTGGGATAGTAGGCATGCACCACCACACCTGACTCTTGTTTGGAGACTATGCATGTCTGTGTCTATGTGAGAGAGACAGAGATGGGGTGGGGGATCTTCCTGTGTAGCCCAGACTCAGTGGTAATCCTAATCCTGCTACCTCACCTTGTCAGGTACTATTATTACAGTCATGTGCCACCATACCCAAACAGACATAAATCTTGGAGAGGGAGCAAATGTTTCCCTGTAGAACAACCCTGGCTATCCTGAAACTCACTTTGTAGACCAGGCTGGCCTCAAACTCTAATAGATTCTCCTGCCTCTGCCTCCTGAGTGCTGGGACTAAAAGCGTATGCCACCATGACTGGCAAATCTTTTTACTTCTTAATGTAATTTATCCTTAAAAGCAAATGAATGATTGGATATGTGGCTCAGTGGATAGAGTGCTTGCCTAGGATACATGAAGCCTTGGGTTTGATTCCCTAGAATCACATAAAACCAAGTGAGTGGCCCATGCCTTAACTCCTGCATTCCAAATATCGAGGCAAAAGGATCTCAAGTTCTAGGCCAATCTAGCCACATAAAAATATTCTGTAAACTAATTTTTTAGGCAGGCATGATAGCATACCTTTTGTCCCAGCACTGGGAGACAGAGGCAGGAAGATCTCTATGTGTTCAAGGCAAACCTGGTCTATAGGGCTGGAGAGATGGCTCAGAGGTTAAGAGCGCTGACTGTTCTTCCAGAGGTCCTGAGTTCAATTCCCAGCAACCACACGATAGCTCACAACCATCTATGATGACATCTGGTGCCCTCTTCTGTATACTGTGTACATAATAAATAAATTTAAAAAAATAAAATAAAACCTGGCTTATAGCAAGTTCAAATCCAGCCAGGGCTATATATAGTAAGACTCTATCTCAAATATTAATAATCACACCATTTTTTAAAAATTCCACTGTTACCCTAGTCACCATTCTATCACTTAGGGATTGTAGACTGTCATTGATTTTTTTTTTTTTAACTTTATTTATTTATTTATTTGCCTTGGTGTTTGCCTGGAACTGGAACTACAGACAGTTGTTAGCAGCCATGTGGGTGCTGGGAATCGAACCCAGGTCCTCTGGAAGAGCAGATGGTGCTCTTAACCGCTGAGCCATCTCTCCAGCCCCCCTGTCATTGATTTTTAAAATCTGGTATATAGGGGCTGGAGAGATGGCTCAGCGGTTAAGAGCACCGTCTGCTCTTCCAAAGGACCCGGGTTCGATTCCCAGCACCCACATAGCAGCTAACAACTGTCTGTCTGTAGTTCCAGTTCCAGGAAAACACCAAGGCAAATAAATAATAAATAAATAAAGTTTTTTTTTAAAAAAAAAAAAAAAAAAGAATTGTGTCTTTTGGAGTGAATTCTAGAACTTCGCTGGGAATCAAGCAGGGGCTGGACAAGCATTTGAGGAGGTAGGAGATGCACACATTGGCCCAGCAGCAGAGAGGCAGCTAGACAGAGGTGACCAAGGAAAAGCAAACATGCCTCTTGCCCCTGCCACACCTTCTGAGCTATATCCCAGGCTCCTTTCTGCTTTACTTTGAAACAAGGCCACAGTAAATTGTCCAGGCTAGATATAAATGTGGCATTTCTTCTGCCTCTGCCTCCTCAGCTGGATTAGAGGCCTGCACCACGATCAGGCCAGGCTGTGAGAAATACTTGGTCATAAAGATGTGTAGGCCTGGAACAATGCTGGACTTCATTCTGTAGGGAAAGGATGTTGCCTAAGGCTTTTATTGAAATGGACTGTTGATAAGATCAAGTGGGTGTTTTTAAAATAGGTATCCAGCTTGGAGCATAGATGTAAGGAAGATGAATTGAGAGGCGAGGGTGGCTCACTGTTCCTACAAATGTCAATGGAACTGGAATGAAGTGGTGACCAATGTGGTAGAGGGAAGCGTGGATTTGAGGAACCTGGTATCTGGGGTTAAGGCCAATCCTTTCCTACCTAGGACCTCCTCTGCTCTCCATGTTTCCTTCATCTGCAACTCGTGCATGCATTTGTGCGTGCGTCCCAGACCCGCTATTCCCTTTTCCTGGTTTTGAGACTAGTCCAGGATGGGTATCTGGGTGCTGGCATTTATGACATGTCTAGTCCTTTTCTGTCTTCTCAAAGACAGTACCATTTTGTCTCCAGGTACCCCAGTGTTTAATAGTAAATCTGTGTAAGGTGCTGTGATTCCTTCTAAAGCATCTTCTCCATTTCAGATGTGGAGATTCCTGGTTCTCAGAGCAGCAAAGCTTTTCAGTTCCAACCACCATTACCTCCTGGCACACCTCCTCCACTGCCACAGGGAACTCCTCCACCTCTTTTCACTCCTCCACTCCCTAAGGGCACTCCACCACTGACTCCCAGTGACTCACCCCAGACCCGGCCCACAGCTGCAGCCATGGATGAGGACGCCCTCACACTGGAGGAGCTTGAAGAACAGCAGAGGCAGATCTGGGCAGCTCTCCAGCAGGCCGAGGGAGGCAACAGCGACTCGGAGGTTCCTGTGGACACACCTTTAACTGGGAATTCAGTCGCCTCTTCCCCTTGTCCAAATGAGTTTGACCTCACCGTCCCAGAAGGAAAGACCCTGGAAAAGCTAGCACTGGCTGAGCCCCAGGGGCCAACCACTTCTACAGAGACAGCTGGACCTGAGCCTTCCTCCAGCCCAGCAGCAGGGCCCACGGTGCTCTGTGAGAAAGAAGAGGAAGACGCTGCAGAGGAGGGCCCTGAAGATGCGCTTCTTGACAATGGCAGTGTGTTGAACTGTGACATGAGGAATGGAGGCAGCCAGAAGCTCCTTCTTCCGGACTCCAGGCCCTCAAGAGCCTCAAGCATCCACAGTCCAGTACCTGACATGAGCAAGTTTGCCGCTGGAATAGCACCCTTTGAGTTTGAGAACATGGCTGAATCCACAGGGATGTACCTTAGGATAAGGAGCCTGCTAAAGAACTCACCCCGAAATCAGCAGAAAAACAAAAAGGCTTCTGAGTGAGCTCTTGCTGGAAACCCCTGCTGCAGGCTGATCTGTAGCGCTGTAGAGACAGCAGATGAAATCACTTCCCAATTGTCCTCCCCACCTTTCAGAATCTGCCCTCCGTTTGTCATCTAAACTGGAGCCTGTTTCACAAAATGAAAGAGCAGGCGAGTGAGTTTGCTCTTTTAATCTCGATGACAACAACCCAGGGGGCGTGTACATGAGCTGGTTCAGAGATGGTTGGGTGGGGGATACTATCTTTGGATTGTGAGTATCTGTCAACAGTAAAGGATTTTTGTTTTTGTTTTTTTGTTATTTTTTAATGTCTTTTGTAAAATTGTGTTCCCTTTCTACCTTTTTGCTATTATCCTGTATATATAAACTTAATATATCACTTTTTAAAAGAAATTCTAACAATTTTAAATTCACATTTCAGTTCCAGCAACCAAATGAGAAAAATCAGGGATGAGCAGCTTTAACCTGCTTGGGGTATTTTTGTAAGATTTTCATGCATGAATTTTAATAACACTTTTACTTTTTGTAATTTAATTATTCAAATCCAATGAAGATGTGCTCATGTTTCTGTACAGAGGTTTAATAAATTAGTTTTCTTACACATGAACCAAGACTTTGGGTAGATGTGACTCACAGTTAAGTTCTTCTAAACTTAAATGAGAATTCTGTGGTTGCAGAGGAATTGCAGGTTTGGCTGCTGGAGGTGGATCCCAGTCTTACATATACTAAACAGAATTGTTTAATTATTTTGGAAAGATGAGTGGAGGCCAGTTAGCCTTTGTACAAGATGATATTATTCATTCAAGCCGAAAGATAACAGTTAGACACAAACTGAGTGTGATGTCCACTGTGTGAGCTGGAGCCGGGCCTGGTTCTCTGTGGGTGCTCTTAGGCTCTGCTTGGTCAAGCTCAGGAACACTTGGAGATCTTGAGTTTCCACTCAGGTAGTGTTTCCTGCTCCAGGCCTACAGAGGGTGAAAAGGGAAATCATTGTGGATTTAGTATACATACCTAGTCACTAGTCAAATTTACTGGTTTGTAAACAGTAAAGGGAAGGGTGGTCACAAGGGCGAATGAGGCCGTGCTGGAATAAAATGTTCAGTACTTTGAGCTTTTTTGTCGTCTGAGTTTTAAATGAATTCTTCACAGGGGTTTTTGTGGCATTGTGACCTGTGAGAGTTTCAGCCTTTCTAGCAGCCCTGCCCAGGGAAGGGAGGTCAGGAAGGCACAGAGAAGATAAAGAGTCTTAGTCACATTAAAGGGGTTTTTCCGCTCACTTTTTTTTTCTCGAGGTAGGATCTTGCTGTATAGTCAAGGCTGACCTTATTCACAATCCCCCGTACTAACTACCTTACTGCTGTGTTTACAGGCAAGATGACATCATTTTTTTAAGATTTATTTAATTTATTTATTTATTATGTATACAGAAGAGGGTACCAGATCTCAACATAGATGGTTGTGAGCCACAATGTGGTTGCAGGGAATTGAACTCAGGACCTCTGGAAGAATAGTCAGTGTTCTTAACCTCTCTGAGACATCTCTCCAGTCCTGACATGATTCTTTTTTAAAACAACGTTTACTTATTGCGGGGGCAGCATTCCTTGGCATGCATATGGAGGTCCGAAGACAGTGTATGAGAGGGGTGTCCATGTTCTCTTTCTACCCTTTGTCTTCATCAGGCTTGGAGACAAGAACCTTTTTACCTGGGGAGCCAGGTCACCAGCATGAGAATAACATTGTACTTTCTGATCTTCCTGCCTCCCTCTTCCTAATTCCCGAGCAAAGGAAAACCACCACTCCCAGAGGGGATCCAACCCAGAGCCCTGTGTGTGTGTCCTAGACAAGCACTCTATCAACTCTACTACTTCCCCAACCCCAGTGACATGACTTCCACAAAAGACCTAGCTGGTCTCTAAATCAGAATTAACTGTTTAGCCCGGTGTTGGTGTAGTGGCTTGTGCTTGGAATCCTAGCATTTGAGAGGGAGGCTGGAGGATCAGGACCAGCCTTGGTTACATAGCAAGTTCAGTTATCCTGGGCTACATGAGATCCTGCTTCAAAAATAAAAGGTAAGTGTTTCTTTAACTATTGTTTTACTGGTATTCTCTGAATATTGAGATAGCTCAGTAATTATTTCCAGCACATAAATACCCTTTAAAGTATACATAACACACTTTTACTTCATTGAGTAGATATTGTCTTTTTTTCTTTTTTTTTTTTTTTAAGTAAATGTCTAAGACATAGCTGGTAAGCAACCTAATTGTAAATAAATTCAGATCTCTCACTTCTGTATCCGAGCTCTTTTTTTAATTTTAATTTTTTTTTTTTTTAATTATGTGTGTGTTCAGGTGCCCCTGGAGCCCAGAAGAGGCCATTGGATCTTTTGGAGTGGGAATTGGATGCAGGTGGTTGTGAGCTGATGTGGTTGTTGAGTACCAAACCTCTCCAAGAACAGCAAATGTAATGGTTCAGCCATCTCTCCAGCCCCAAATCTGGACTTTTACCTACTGCCTTGCCTCCCTCTGAGAAGCTCTACAAAAGTATTGGCTTCTCAAAAACTGGGCTCTTTTTCTATTAGGACTGGAATTTTAACTCAGTGGTAGAGAGCTTGCCTGACATATATGAAGCCTTAGGTTTGATTTCCAGTACCAGGAGAAAAGGAGTTGGCAGCTGCCCTCTGAGGCACACTTGTAATAAATAGAAGGAAGTAAGAAACTGAGAGGAATGTTCCTGTTTGTAATGCCAGCACCAGGAGATTGTGGCCAGAGGAAGGCATGTCGTGGGCCATCCTGTGCTATGCAATAACCTTTATGCATTGAAGATTTGTCACTCAGATTGGTTTAATAAAAAGCTGTTTATTATTAATAAAATAATAAATGGCCAATAGTTAGGCAGGCCTTTCAGGGCACGAAGGATGCTCAGAAGAAAGAAGATTGGGGACTCAGAAGGCTGCCAGCCACATGAGTGGGCATTACAAAGTAAAGGGAACCAAGTCACTTGAAAGAACATAGATGGGGGGCTGGAGAGATGGCTCAGCGGTTAAGAGCACCGGCTGTTCTTCCAGAGGACCCAGGTTCGGTTCCCAGCACCCACATGACAGCTAACAACTGTCTGTAGTTCCAGTTCCAGGCAAACACCAACGCAAATAAATAAAAAAATAATAAAGAAAATGCATTTGTTAAAAAAAAAAAAAGAACATAGATGGGGCTGGAGAGATGGCTCAGAAGTTAAGAGCACTATCTGCTCTTTCAGAGGTCTTGAATTCAATTCCCTGCAACCACATGGTGGCTCACAACCATCTATAATGAGGTCTAGGACCTTCTGATGTGTATACGTAATAAATGTTTTTTAAAAGATGAAATGGGGGGGCTGGAGAGATGGCTCAGCGGTTAAGAGCACCGTCTGCTCTTCCAGAGGACCCGGGTTCGATTCCCAGCACCCACATGGCAGCTAACAACTGTCTGTAGTTCCAGTTCCAGGCAAACACCAAGGCAAATAAATAAATAAATAAAGTTTAAAAAAAAAATAAAAGATGAAATGGGTTAATTTAAATTATAAGAGCTAGTTAGAAACAAGCTATCAGCCAAGCTTTCATAATAGTCTCTGTGTGGCTATTTGGGAGATGGTTGACAGGACAGAAAAATCAGCTACAGTCCTAAGCTACACACCTCAGGAAGAAAAAATGCTAGAGGTCACCCTTTCCTTTGAGGAGCTTCTGTGATTCATGGGTCCCAGCCTATGACAATGAGAAAGCACATACGGTGGACAAGATCACTGGCTTAAACTCACAAGAGAAAATTCCTGAAGCAGTCCTTAAAGCATAGGAAACCTGGCTGGCCTTGAAGTCACAAAAATCCACCAACTTCTTCCTGGGATTAAAGGTGTATGCCACCACTTTTTAAATGTACTCTGCTAGATGGCTCAGTGGTTAAGAGGGTTAAGAATACTGACTGTTCTGGGGCTGGAGAGATGGCTCAGCGGTTAAGAGCACCGTCTGCTCTTCCAGAGGACCCGGGTTCGATTCCCAGCACCCACATGGCAGCTAACAACTGTCTGTAGTTCCAGTTCCAGGCAAACACCAAGGCAAATAAATAAATAATAAATAAAGTAAAAAAAAAATACTGACTGTTCTCTCAGAGGACCTGAGTTCGATTCCCAGCATCCACATGGCAGCTAACAACTGTTGTAGTTCTAGGATCTGACACCCTTACATAGTTATACATGCAGGCAAAACACCAATTCACATATAATAAAAATAAAGTTGTTTTTTTTTTTTTTTTTTTTTAAAGATTTATTTATTTATTATGCATACAGTTTTACAGAAGAGGGCACCAGACCTCATCATAGATGGTTGTGAGCCACCATGTGGTTTTGCTGGGAATTGAACTCAGGTCCTCTGGAAGAACAGTCAGTGCTCTTAACCTCTGAGCCATCTCTCCAGCCCCGTTTTTTTTTTTTTTTTAATATACTCGCCTGTGTTTGGGTGTTAGGATGAGAATGTTGAATAGAGGGAGGAGGGATTGTTTGGACTTGTCAGTGCTGTGACAAGGCTCCAGGTGTGGACCAGTGAGGTAATAACCAAACACTTCAAGATAGCCATTCAAGCCAGGGTGGAGATGTTTGTCAAGCCAAGTCCCACAGGTTGCTACAACAAGACCAGCTCTCCTTTTCTTGAGCAAGAGGAAAAAAGGCACTACCCTGAGAAAAACCAAAAGAGCAGCTCATGCTTTCTTCAAAACGCTTGTGTCTCAGGCCCATCTGCATTCTGATACCTACAAAACCCTCCCAAGTGGCTGCATCTTCAAATTTTTTTGCTAGAATGTTTTGATTTTTCTTTTCATTTTTATCTTATATGTATATGTGTGTGTGCATGCAAATTTCACGGTGCATACATGGAAGTCTGAAGACAACTTGTGGAACTCTGTTCTCTTCTCTCATGTGAGTTCTGGGGATAGAACTCGGGTCATTTTTGGCAGCAAGCGCCTTTACCCATAAACCATCTTACTGGTTCCCTTGATTTTTTTTTTCTGTCTTGCAATTTAAAGATTGCCAATGCTGAAGAGATGGCTCAGCAGTTAAGAGCACTGACTGCTCTTCCAGAGGACCAGGGTTCAATTCCCAGCACCCACATGGCAGCTCACAACTGTCTGTAGTTCCAGTTTCAGGCAAACACCAAGGCAAATAAGGTTTAAAAAGAAATTGCCATGATCAGACAAAACTAACAAGAGTGTTGTAACAATGTTTAATGCCAAGTAGCTTCCAAGGTATGACTCATTCTGAGATTGCAATGCCTTCAAACAGCCTGTGCTTTTAGGATTTAGGAAAATCCCTTTTCCTGCAGCCTCATGGGTTCATTTGATATCATAATGAATGCAGGTCACTCTACACTTTAGAAATAAGTGATTTGGGTAAAAGAAAGTGGTTTACACCTAGAATCTCACCTTGTAATCTAAAGGAACATACAGAATATGGTCCTGGACCAACCAGTATGTTTATTGCAAGTTTTTTGGGGGGAGGGATGGGTGTCTATAATTTTTTTTTAACTTCTATTGGGTTGCTGAATGATAGTTTGTAATTTGGTAAAAATCCCTTCAGGTCTGGGACTAGAACTCGTGGTGGAGTTCCAATCCCAGTACTCTATAAATCAGTATGATGATGTATGCCTGTAATCCCAGCACTCAAGAGGTAGAGTCAAGAGAATTAGATGACCAAGGAAATACTCAGCTACACAGCAACTTTAAAGCCAGCCTAGATTAGATGAGACTGTCTCAAAATTAAATTCATTAGTCAATTTAAGAAGCGGGTGGGGAGATGGCCCAGTAGTTAAAGGTGCTTGCTACCAAGGCCAACAACCTGGGTTCTATCCTCAGGGCCCACACAGTAGAAGAGAACCTACTGAGTATGGTGGTGCATGCCTTTAATCCCAGCACTGGACAGGCAGAGGCAGATGGATCTCTGTGAGTTCAAGGCCAGCCTGGTCTACAGAACAAGTTCCAGGACAGAGCTACATAGTGAGACCATTATATATGTGTGTGTGTGTGTGTGTGTGTGTGTGTAATGTATGTATACACAGCACATTGATATATATATAATCTCAATCTTTATATATCTGAAGCAATCAGAAATGCCTTAAGACAGAACTGCCAGTGACCTGGTTATTTTTGGAATTTTGTAACCCAAGAAGGGACTGTGACAATAAGAACTGGAACCTTTATCCAGCTCTCTCTCAGGGCTCTCAGCTGACACCATTCTTGCAGGGTGACCTCATAACACAATGAGTTCTCAATTTCAGTCGCAACGACGGCTTGGGCATTACTCATAACTGAGAATGACAAATGAAACTGGTCCCAGACAGGCTGTGGGATTCAACTCAAGGCAAGCTTCTCATGGACTAAAGGAATTCCCTCCCTTTCCACACACTGACTCTGCCTGTCTTGACCTGGGACTTTAGAACAACCACAGTTCTGTTCACTGCCTCAGACCAGGTTCTTCTAAAGCTTTTTCTCATGAGCACAGAGGACTAATGAGCACAGAAATATTAAGGATAGTTGAAAATGGTCTTAAGACAGTAAGAAATCAGGACAGGTTTAGCAGATGGGTAGCAGAAGAATGTGTTGCCAAGCTGGCATGGTGGCACACATCTGTAATTCCAGCTCTAAGAACACTGAGACAGGAGGATTGTGACTTCCATGCTAGCCAGGGCTAAACAGCAGGACTCTGTTTTACTGTATTGGTTTGACTTCTTCTTCTTCTTCTTCTTCTTCTTCTTCTTCTTCTTCTTCTTCTTCTTCTTCTTCTTCTTCTTCTCCTCCTTCTCCTCCTCCTCCTCCTCCTCCTTCTCCTCCTCCTTCTTTTCCTTCTTCCTCTTTTCTTTTTCCCTTCCTTTTTTAACACTTTTAATTGTGTGTATGTGTATATGTGTGTGCATACCAGGGCACTTATCTGGAGGTCATGGGACCATTTGTGGGAGTAAGGTTCTCTCCTATTAGGTGAGACTCAGATCTTCAAACTTGACAAGAGGCACCTTTACTTATCAAGTTATCTCATCATATAGGTTTTTCATTAATAAAATGCTTGTCACAGACAATTGATTGGGGGTAGGATTTTCTTGGGCACGCCATTTTACTTCACAGTCTTCGGTTGCCTTGATTTTAGACCCATGGTGAAGGCAGAACATCACTATGATAGGAGTATGTATTCAAAAGTTCAAGCTAGTCACAGTGACTGACTCATGCCTTTTTTTTTTTTTTTTTTTTTTAACTTTATTTATTTATTTATTTGCCTTGGTGTTTGCCTAGAACTGGAACTACAGACAGTTGTTAGCTGCCATGTGGGTGCTGGGAATCGAACCCGGGTCCTCTGGAAGAGCAGACGGTGCTCTTAACCGCTGAGCCATCTCTCCAGCCCGACTCATGCCTTTAATCTCAGGAGGATCTCTGTGAGTTAAAGACCAGCCTGGTCTATATTGCCAGTTCCAGGCAAACCAAAGCTACATAGTGAGATCTTGTCTTAAAACAAAATGAACCATCTTTCCCCTCACCTAAACAAAAGCTATCTAGCTCATGTTGGCCAGCTTCTGGGGCGAGCTTGTAAAGTAACATTAACCATCCTCTTTCACTTAAATGCACTGAATTTCTAAACACCCAGTCTTATCTACATGGGCTCCAAAAATAGAATGTTCTTTTCAGAATTTGTTTGTCTTATGACTGGCCTGAAATATCGTGTTTAAATTCAGATTGTACGTGTTTGTGTCACATGATTGGTCACCACATTGACATCTGTTTAATGCACTGTATTCAGAAAGGAATAAGACCTCTGACCTGAGCAGATCATAATAAACATGTCATCACACAGAACCCTCAGGCTGGCTGAAAGAATGCACACACCAAACAAGAGACCTTTCACTGTAGGCCAATAAAGGGGAAGAAACTCCTGAAACCAGCCCAGTTCCTCATGCCTGTAATGTCAATACTTTGGAGGCAGAGTCAGGAGACTCACACCAAGTTCAAGATTAGCCTGGTCTGAATAGTATCTTCCAGGCCTGCCAGAGCTATCAAAAACCCTGCTTTTAAATACCACAAAAAAGGGCTGGCAGGAAAAATGGTTCAGTAATTAAGAACAACTGGTTGCTCTTCCAGAAGACCCAGGATTGTTTCCCAGCACCTATTGGTGGGTCACAACTGGCTATGACTCTAGTTCTAGAGGCTCCAGCACCCTCTTCTGGCCTCTGTAGGTACTGCAGACAAAACACAAAAATAATTTTTTTTAATATTTATTTTTTTTAAACTTAATTTATTTATTTATTTGCCTAGAACTGGAACTACAGACAGTTGTTAGCTGCCATGTGGGTGCTGGGAATCGAACCCGGGTCCTCTGGAAGAGCAGACGGTGCTCTTAACCGCTGAGCCATCTCTCCAGCCCCTAATATTTATTTTTATTTTATGTGAATTGGTTTTTTGTCTGCATATATAACTGTGTAAGGGTGTCAGATCTTGGAATTACAGACAGTTGTTAGCTGCCATGTGGATGCTGGGAATCGAACTCAGGTCCTCCGGAAGGACAGTCAGAGCCTCTTAACCGCTGAGCCATCTCTCCAGCCCACAAAAATAAATCTTAAACCCATAAGAAGGAAGAAGAAATTTTACAAAGGGTTACTTCAATGCCAGGAGTGGTGACATACACCTTTTATCCCAGCAAGAGGCCAGTTTAGTCTACATAGCAAGTTCCAATAGAATAGAGAGACTCCTGTCTCAACATACACACACACACACACACACATAGATACAAAATATTCAAGACCAGCCTAGGCTGCAGGATAACCTATAGCCTCAGCCCTTTCTTTAGTATTTAAAGAATACTGGGAATGGAGAGATGGCTCAGAGGTTAAGAGCACTGACTGTTTTTCCAGAGGACCAGGGTTCAATTCCCAGCATCTAGATGGTGGCTCACAACCATCTATGATGACATCTGGTACCCTCTTCTGTATACTGCATACATAATAAATAAATAAATAAATAAATAAATAAATAAATAAATAAATAAAGCTGATGGAAGTAGGGAGTTGAAATCTCTGATTAGGACAGCCATAGCTTAAGGGATAATCACTATAGATCATAAAAAAACAGTTAATAAATATTAAAAAAACAGAATGCAATTAGTCAGCCAATGGTGATGGATCCTTTATTTCCAGCACTCAGGAGGCAAAGGCAAGGAAATTTCTGAGTTCAAGGACAGCCAGGTCTATGGCTAGCCCCAGGACAGCCACCACTTGAAAGGAAAGGACTCGGGGCTGGAGAGATGGCTCAGCGGTTAAGAGCACCGTCTGCTCTTCCGGAGGACCCGGGTTCGATTCCCAGCACCCACATGGCAGCTAACAACTGTCTGTAGTTCCAGTTTCAGGCAAACACCAAGGCAAATAAATAAAGTTTAAAAAAAAAAAAAAAAAAAAAAAAAGAAAGGAAAGGACTCGGGGGCTGGAGAGATGGCTCAGTGGTTAAGAGCACCGGCTGTTCTTCCAGAAGACCCGGGTTCAATTCCCAGCACCCACATGGCAGCTAACAACTGTCTGTAGTTCCAGTTCCAGGCAAATACCAACGCAAATAAATAATAAATAAAGTTTCTTTAAAAAAAAAAAAAAAGAAAGAAAGAAAGAAAGGAAAGGACTCTCAAAGGAAGTGGCACTATTAGGAGGTGTGACTTTGTTGGAGTAGGTATGGCCCTGTTGGAGGAAGTGTGTCCCTGTGGGGATGGACTTTGATTTCTCCTGCTGTGGAGTATTGTTTTAAATCATGTTGCACTTTTTCTACTGCTTTTGTTAACAATTCAAAGATGTGTTTGATTAAATAAAATTAACCTAGGAGCAGAAGGCTGAGTCAGCAAGTAGCTGACAGGACGTGCTAGGGAGAAACCACTCGTAGCTAGAGTTTTTTTAAGTGGGGATTGAGAGAAGGACATGGATTTTTTTGGAAGATGCCAGCAAAGGGCGAAGGGTAGCCACTTCTACTTGTCTCTCTGAGCAATCCGAATTCCATCTCAACCCTTGAATCATGAGTTCTTTAGATGTAGATAAAGTTTCCCTTAGTAGCTTTGAAACAGTTGGTGCCTGAGGGACCAGAATCCCCTCAGGCTGCAGCCTTTGTGGCCAAAAGCTGATGGAAGTAGGGAGTTGAAATCTCTGATTAGGACAGCCATAGCTTAAGGGATAATCACTGTAGATCATAAAAAAACAGTTAACAACATTCTCTTGTGCTCAGATTAACACCCAGGGTGACAGTTGATTTCCTGTTGCCTACAAGATGTAGGGCTCTTAGCTGCTTTTCCAGCACCATGTCTGCCTGCAGGCTATTGTCCTGCCCCAAGCCATGATGATAATGGACTCAACTTCTGAACTGTAGGCAATCCACCACTGCCATTAAATGTTTTCCCTTTAAGAATTGCCTGTGGTCTTGGTTTCTCTTCACAGTAATAAAAATCCTAAGAGAGAAACTAGTACCAGGAGTGGGGTGTTACTGTGATAGGCCTGACCATGTTTTTGTTTGGAGTAATATAGACTTTGGGAGTGTGGGTTAGGAAAGCAGTGAAATGCTTTAAGCACTGCTTAAAGGGCCATACCAGTAAGAGCATGGAAGACAGTGGGGCTGGGTGTGATTTGATGGATTGTGGGGATCCAGAGCTTTCAGAGGAGAAGAAAGTTAGTATGTGGCCTAGAGACTGGTCGTGGGATATTTTGGTGAAGAAAGTAGCTGCATTTGCTCATGTCTGAAAAGTCTGCCTGAGGCTAAAGTAAAAAGTTTTGGATTAATTCCATTGCCAGAGGAAATCTCAAAACAGCCTAGTGTTGTGTGGTTATTAGTTTTAACTCTGATGAAGATTTATAATGAAAAGGAACAAGCAGAGTAAGGAAAAAGATTTAAGGAGAAAAAGAGTATTAGAAAGTAGAATGGAGCTAAATCCCAATGTTCAAGGAGATAAGTGGCTTAAGAAATGAAATAAAAAATATGACTTTATTCATAATAAAAAAATGTAATAAAAGGAGTGGTGACCTAGTGTAAGATCTCACCCAGTTAAATTTCCAACTTGTGAAAATGAACTAAAGAAAACTTAGAGCAGAGTGTTGTGCCTGCACATATTTTTAATTGCAACACTGAAAATGCAGAGGCTGGCAGATCTCTGAGTTTGAGGTCAGTCTGATCTACAGAGCAGGTTCCAGAACAGCCAAGCTTAGACAATAAAGGATAGAAAGCTGGTGAAGATGTAATTGAATGAGGAGCCATGTTCCAGCCCCAGCAAGCAGCAGAGCTTAGCAGTTTAAGCCACATGATTCTGACTTTCGAGTTAAGGATAGTTCAAGCTAGTCAGGGCTAAATAATGAAACCCTATTTTTATTTTATTTTTTTCTTTCTTTCTTTTTCTTTTTTTTTTAAACTTTATTATTTATTTATTTATTTGCCTTGGTGTTTGCCTGGAACTGGAACTACAGACAGTTGTTAGCTGCCATGTGGGTGCTGGGAATTGAACCCGGGTCCTCTGGAAGAGCAGACAGTGCTCTTAACCACTGAGCCATCTCTCCAGCCCCCTATTTTATTTTTTTTCAACTGGGCCTACTTTTCTGCTAGTTTTCAGTCAAGGTTTCACTATGTAGCTTTAGCATTTTTCAGGTTAATAGCCAACATTCAACACTACCAAAATAAATAAATAAAAAATAAAAAAATAAGAGAGAGACAGAAAAAAAAAAAAAGAAAATACAAACTAATTTTGTTTTGGATCTAAACACCTTAAAACAATCAGAAAAAGGAGTTTTAACTTCACAGCCTGAAACCACACTTTACAATCAGAAGAGCTTACTAAACTAAAATTAACTTCCTCACTAAAGGTGCTAGTTTATGTTTTTACACTTTTCCTGTCATTCCCGGGCGAGAAAGAGTGCAGCAGTGCAGTGTGGGGGAGCTCATCTGAAATGTCAAGGGATTCATGTGTCTCAGGGCCTGGTGACTAAGAGAAGTGAGGGACATGAACTAATGACTTATATAACCCATTTATGCTTTTTTAAAAATATTTATTTATTATGTATACAGAAGAGGGTACCAGATACCATTACAAATGGTTGTGAGACACCATGTGGGTACTGGGAATTGAACTCAGGACCTCTAGAAGAACAGTCAGTGCTCTCAACCTCTGAGCCACCTCTCTAGCCCCATTTATGTTTTTCTTTTTTTATTTATTTGCCTTGGTGTTCTTCCAGAGGACAGGGGTTCAATTCCCAGCACCCACATAGCAGCTCACAACTGTCTGTAGTTCCAGTTCCCAGTTCCAGGCAAACACCAAGGCAAATAAATAAAAGTTTAAAAAAGAAATCAAATGAGGGTGGGTGAGCTGGCTCAGTTAGTGCAGGTGTTCTTCTACCAAACCTGATTACCTAAACCCTTGAACCCACATGGTAAAACTTTTTTAACATCCTCCCTGAAGTTATCCTGAACATTCAAAATCAAATGAATAAAGAAGTAGGAAGAAAGGAGAGACTGAAAAATGAAAATAAAACCTTGGTTGGATCTAGGGTCTTATCCTTAGCTTGCTGCTTTCTTCTTCTTCTTCTTCTTCTTCTTCTTCTTCTTCTTCTTCTTCTTCTTCTTCTTCTTCTTCTTCTTCTTTTTTCCGTTTCTTTTTGGAGATATGGTGTGGTGGTTTGAAAGAAAATGGCTTCCAAAGGGAGTGTTAGTATTAGGAGGTGTGACTTTGTTGAAGAAGATGAGGCCCTCTTCAAGGAAGTATCTCCAAAGGTTGGCTGTTAGGTCTCATATGCTCAAGCCATGGCCAGTGTCTCAGACTACTTCCTATTGTCTGCGAGTCAAGATGTAAAAACGCCCAACTACCTCTCTAGCACCGTGTCTGTCTACATGCCACCATGCCCCACAGTAACTATGATGGACTAAACCTCTGAGCTGAAAGCAAGCCAGTAAACAGCTTCCCTCCTGGCCTCTGTATCAGCTCCTGCCTCCAGGTTCCAGCCCTGCTTGACCTCCTGTTCTGACTTCCTCCGATGATGCACTATGATGAGAAAATGTAAGCTCTCCTAATAAAATTTTTTCCTTTATAAGGATTGTCATGTCCTCATGTCTCTTCACAGCAATAGAAACCCTAACTAAGATACAGGGTTTCTCTATGTGGCCCTGGCTGCCCTTGAACTCTCTCTGTAGACCAGGCTGGCCTCAAACCCAAGACCTGGGCCCTGCCCTTAGGCACTGAAGTATGGATGAATCCTTGAAACTGGGCCCCGCCCTCCAGGTTGTCACATATGCATGGGAGGAAAATACTGTCTGAACTAAACTATATCCTCAGACCCTGTTCTTACACTTTGACAGAGGACACACATTTTAAAAGTCACATTGAAATCTGGGCTTGGTGGCACAAGACTGTAACACCAGGGCCTGGAGGTTAGGCAGAAGGCTCAGGAACTTAAGATCATTCTTAGCTATATAGCAAGGCAAGTTTGAGGCTAGCCTGGGATCCTTGAGACTATGTCTGCAAAAACCAACAAGGGGCTGCTCAGGCATGCAGGCTGGCATATGCCTTTAATCCCAGGACTCCAGAGGCAGAGGCAGGTGGATTTCTCTGATTTTGAGGCCAGTGGGTCTACATAGAAGGAGCCTGTAAAATGAAACCAAACATGTTGTTGGGGGCCTTTTGCTCTTTTTGGGGCTCTACTACCTAACTCCCAAATAAATCACACACTGGGAGCTTATTTTTCCTTTTGTCTCAGGGATTTTCCCTTTTCTTATTTCTGTGTATCTTACTCTTATTTATTATGCTGCATCTGGATGGCTGGCCCCTGATGTCCTGCTTCTTCTCTGGGTTCTTCTCCTTTTCTTTTTCTACCCCCAAATTTCTTCTTCCTTTATACTCTCTGCCTGCTGAACCCACTTATCCTTTCTCCTGCCTCGATATTGGCTGTGTTCAGCTCTTTATTAGACCATCAGGTGTTCTAGACAGGCAAAGTAACACAGCCTCACAGAGTTAAACAAATGCAACAGAAACACACCTTAAACTAATATTCTCTAACAAAAACAAAATAAACTTCTTAAACATTTTTCTTAGTGATATTTTATTTTGTGTGCTCATCTATAGGATAGGAGCATACATATGCCACTGTGTTTGTGTTGAAGTCAGAGGAAATCAGAAGTTAGTGCTCTTTTTCTACCATTCTGGTCCCAGGGATTGAATTTAAAACTTCAGGTGTAGTGGTGGGCACCTTTATCTCACTAGCCCAGACTATGATAGCTTCAAACTCACAGAACTGCCTGCCTCTGCTTCCCAAGTGTTGAGATGAAAGGTTTGCATCTCCAAACTGGGCTTTTTGCTTTTCAGAAAGAGGATAGCAGCTCAGGCTGAACTTGAACTCTATAGGTAGGAGGATGACTGTAAACTTCTGATCTTGTCTCCGCCTCCCAAATATTGGGATTAATAGGCAAATACCACTGTGGTCAGTTTAATGAGTTCTTCAAAAAAAGAAAATAAAGAACAAAAATGCAAATTAATGTTTTAAATAATGGCTCAACAGGGGCCAGCAAGATGGCTCTCTCCCTGAGTTCAAATCCTGGAGTCCATGTAAAGGTGGAATAAGACTTGCATGTTTCTCCTCTACCTACACAACACACACAATAACAGTAAATATTAAAACAAACAAACAAACAAAACCCAACCAAAAATCAAACCAAAACCAAAAACCAACTCAAGCATCCAGTGTTGGTGGCACACGCCTTTAACCCAGCACTCATAGAGGCAGGCAGATCTCTGTAAATTGGAGTCCAGCCTGGTTTACTAGTGAGTTCCAGGTCAGCTCTGGCTACATAGTGAGACCCTGTCTCAATAAACAAAGTAAACCTCAACAACAACTAAACCACAGGCTTGCCAGATGTAGAAGGGCATACCGGTAAGCTCATTGACATATAGTGAGCTTCAGAACAGCCAGCACTTTAGAGAAAGACAGTCTCAAAAGTAAATAAATAAATTAAAAAAGATAGGCTCAACACAAAACACAAAGCAAAACCCGGAAGTGTATATTGACTCCATCACTGACTGAGCCTTTTGTCCCATTCTATGGTATCTATGACTACTTGAGATGCTTAAGAGCTGAATGGTAATCAGATGAGGAAGTGAGAACTGCCTTTCAGAGAAGGAATGAACTCCAGATTCCAAGGGTATTATCACCTCTTGACCTTGGGGCCCAGGTGGAATTACGTAATGGATTATTTATTTACTTATTGTGATTTAAGGCTTAAATATCAGGAGGGTCTGCAGATAAATTTACTTTGTTCAGAACTTCATTTATTTCCAGTGGAATTCCCTTCTTGGGCTCTGTGCTTGCCTGTTTGTCCAGACACAATGATGTTTTGAATAAAGGTCAACAAGGGAGGTTATCCTCCGGCTACCGGGAAGGAGGAGGAGGAGGAAGCCTGCAGACCCTTCCACTCCAAGGAGTCGTTGCAAAATCCTGGGCTTCTAACAGCTGTAGATTTCTGCCGGGAGCTGCAAAACTTCTGGGGTTGCCATGGTCCATGGGAGCGAAATGCTGGCTGCCCTCTGCTACCGCTGCCCGTGAGCAGGCTGTTGCAGGGTCCTCTCTGGTCTCTTTCAAAAGCTTTTCAAGGGGATCCCTGCTTGGGGAGGAGCTCAGACAGGACATTAACCCGGGCTCCTGTCCAAACCGACTGGGCGAATAAAAGAAGCTTTTCTTAAACTAACGGGCTGCAGCCCTGGGCTTGTCTCAAAGGATTTTTTTTTAACCCCTCAGTGTTTTCCTGGAGAGCAGAGACGGTTCTTCCCAATCTCACCCTGCACATGGGCATCTCCCTTTCAACTTATGGCAAAAAAAAAAAAAATTTCTCACCCTGCTCTGGGCGGGAAGGGGAGGTGAAAGAAACGACCCCCAGCTCCTAGCTGCACCCCACCGCATCCCAGCAGCCGGCTGCGGTCGGATCACATGCAGCCCTCCGAGGGGTGACTTGCAAATTCTGGGCACACTTTGCTAGGAAACCGGGGATAGCTTGAAATGCCAAGTCGCCCTGGGGTGCAGGCCTCTCGGTCGATCCGGGGCATCTCGCTCGTTATCGCGGTGGACCGTGGGGAGGATTTAGGGGCGCGCAGACAAAGGGGCGGCGGGGAGCTCGCGAGCCGCAGCGGGGAGGGGCGGGAGGCGCGGCGTCTTCCCCCGGCCCCGCGGCGGCGGCGGCGGCGGCGGCGCGTCACGTTCTCTTCCCCGCCCCGAAGAGCCGGGGAGGCGGCGGCCGCGGCGGCTGCTGCTGGGAGGCAGGTGGCGGAGACCCGCGGCGTCCCAGGCGGTGAGCGAAGCCTCTTCTCTCTCTGTCCTTCCTCTGCTTCTTCCCGCCGCCGGGGGCCGGGGTGAGCGGAGATTGGAAGGGAAGCTCCCGCCACGTCTCCCGGGGCCGCGGCTGCGAGCCGAGCGGCGCGCGTCCGGCCCTGTGAGCCGCGGCGGCCCGGGCCTGGCCTTCCTCCTTAAGATGGAGCGTGGATTTCTTGCCCCGGCGCCGCTCTCTGTCCTTTTCTCGGGGGTTGGGGGACCGGGGACCGCTGTGCTTCTCATGGAGGCCGCGGCTCCGGGTGGACCTGTTGCCCTTGGACGCCGACGCTGGTCACCTGAGCCAGGCCGGGGGCGCCGGGTGCCCGCGGACCGGCATGGAGGGCGCCCTTGCCCGTGTCGCCTCGGGCCGATTCAGCTTGCTCGGCCCTGGGCTTTTGTTTCCCCTTAGATCCTGATTCTCTGGGTACGTGGAAGGGCAGCATGGGGTGCCTGAGCTCTGAAATCACCGCTGCACCGTAACCCGAACCTGCTACCGCGGCCGGGGATTGGCGCGGGAGACAGATGACACTTGTTCGAGGGTGGGGGCAGATCCGTGTGTTATTTATGTTATTATGCCATTTATATTATATATTATATTAACAAACAGCGAAATGTGAGATTTTGATTCTGGTGTCCAGCCCTGAAATCCTGCAGACGCTCCACTTCATGTGGCTTTCCCATCTGGCAGGAACCGAGCACCACCCCCTTCCTCTTTGCCCAGCTCCACCTCTTGGGTATGAAGAAATGACACGTTAAGCCTGTAATCCATGTGGATACCTGTTTTTAGTAAAAACTTGGGCTCAATTACTTTTTTTTTTTTATTTTAAGGAGCTTGGAAATGATTTTGCGATTTCCTTTTTCTTTCTGTGTGTGTGTGTGTGTGTGTGTGTGTGTGTGTGTGTGAGTGATTCAGCAGCCTGGCCTCTTCCTCTTCTAAACCAGGGCTGTGCCTGGCTGCTTGGGGCTCTGTAAGTATTTATGCTGTGGCTGGCTGCTGCGATTTGATGATTCCGATTCCAGAATATTATTATTATTACTCTCCCAGTCAGAAGAGCAGTGTTTGGCTTGTAGGCACACTGATAATCTTTTGCAGGAATCCTCAGGTATGTTGCTCTTCAGCCTTGTGGGCATTTCCTCCTCTTGTAATAATAACAATTAACATTTATTTACTGAAGATTTCCTATGGCCAGGCTCTGGGCAAGTGTGGGGTTTAATCCACTCAACCTAGGGTGGTTGTCTCATCCTCATTTCCCCTAGAGGGCATTGAAAGGTCAGAGTCACAGCCTGTAAGTGATGTTGTCAGGAGTTGTACTTCGGTCAGTTAAGTAATTTTGTCTGTTCAAGTGAATCAATGGTAAAAAGCAAGGCTGGACATCATTAAAGCCAAGGAAGTTGGTGAGGGCTCTGCTGAGAGTGAAGCCCCTTGTTGAGGTTCAGAGACAGTGTCAGGCTCCCTAGTAGGCCCGGTCCTAAGGGGTAAAAATTGAGACTGGGTGGAAAATTTCCTAGGACCCCTGAACATGAGGATTTCATCATTGTCTTGTTTTTCTCACTGGTTGTTGAGCACAAGAAAGCAAGCCAACCCGGTTCTTTAAGGGTATAAACGTTAAGGTGTTTAATAGTTTCTTATTTTTAGCACATTATATATTTAGTGTGTTATGTATGTGGGTGGGTGCCTCTGTATCATAACACACTTGTGAAGGTCAGAGGCCAGACAGCTTGTGGGAGCTGAGTCTTTGCTTCTGCCATGTAAGTCCGGTGATTCAAACTCAGATTCTCAGACCAGGCTGCAAGCACCTTTTCCTGATCAAACCAGCTTTCCAGCCCTAGAAGTTTAATACTTTTATTTAGTTTTACCCACTTTCTAATATTAGCTTTGTTAGAGGACCCGTTATGTGTGTGGATTAACTCAGAAATCCTTTTTTTAAAAAAACAAAAAAACCATGCTTGTGATTGAACTGAGGGCATTAGATATTATGCTAGGCAAGCACTGTGCCACTGAGCTACATCTCCAACATGGCTCTTTAAAAATTTAATTTTATTGATTTATTTTTATTTTATGTGTGCGTTTGCTTGACTGTATGTATGTGCACTGTGTGCCTGCCAGGTGCTAGAGGTGGCCAAAGAGGGTGTTCTATCTCCTATAACTGGAGTTACAGATGGTTATGAGCTACCATGTGGGTTCTAGGAATTAAACTCAGGTCCTTTGCAAGAAAAAGTGCTTTTAACCTTTGAGCCATCTCTTTAGTCCTGTTATATGTATATAACCTGCACACACAAACACATACACTCACAGGTTAGGGAGTATGTGAATGTTATCGAGGTGCCCGGGGGAGACCAGATGAGAGCTGGAGTGACAAATAGTTGTCTGCCTCCCAGGATGGGTGCTGTGAACCCAGCTCAGATCCTCTGCAGAGCAACACTTGCTCTCAGCTGCCGAGCCATCTCTCCAGGACCGTGTTTTAATGTTTATTTGTATGAGTGTTTGCCTGCATATTTTATGTGCACCTCTGGAGTTATGGGTGTTTATGATCTGTCATGTGAATGCTGGGGAACAAACCTGGGTCCTCTGCAGCAAGTGCTGTTAACCACTTAACTATCTCTCCAGCCTCTTGGCTCTTTTTTCTGAGTTGTTTATATTGGGTTTGAAATCCAGAGGGGGGGCTGGAGAGATGGCTCAGCGGTTAAGAGCACCGTCTGCTCTTCCAGAGGACCTGGGTTCGATTCCCAGCACCCACATGGCAGCTCACAACTGTCTGTAGTTCCAGTTCCAGGCAAACACCAAGGCAAATAAATAAATAAATAAAGTTTAAAAAAAAAAAAAAAAAGAAAAGAAATCCAGAGGGTTGTGTGTAAGAGGTGATTTGGTCTTCTTGTATCCCATATAGAGGTAGGAATTTTTAAATGTCTTTATGTTGACATCCTGGTGTTCTTCATTATCATTTACAAACAGATTTCTTGTTTTTTCTTAGAATTTACATATCAAAGGCAAAGGGCTTTTCTCCCCCTGCTTTCTACTTTATGGAATAATCTACAGAATTCTACCATTTTATGTGTTTCATATGTTTGTTATTTAGTTAATTAAAATTATGTGATCTATAAATTTCAAGACTGGCTTTTTAGATGTCAGAGCTAAAGAAAACAAGCTGACAAAAAAGTAAGCATACTAAAGACACAAGAAGAGGGCTTAATATTTGTTGACATTAAAAAAAAGTCATTGGACTCATAATCCCCGGCTGGAACTAAAGACAGGCGTTCATCACCACTGTGGTGCACACCTTAATTCTTGAGGTTCCTTCTCTCCCTTTTATTCTTTCTTTTTGGTTTATCCAGACAAGGTTCATCTATGTAGCCTGTGCTGTCCTGGAACTTGCTCTTTAGACCAGGTTGGCCTCACACAGAGATCAGCCTGCCTCTGCTTCCCAAATGCTGGGATTAAAGGCGTGTGCTACCATTGCTTGGCTCCATATTTGGATTTTGTTAAAAATGAGATCTCATATTTAGTTGCTTCTGATCAGCTAGGTCTCACCAGCCTCCCACCTCAGTCTCTGCAGTGGTTGGGATTATAGGTATTGACTACCAGGCCCAGCTTTCTGCTCTGTTATTAATTGTGATCAAGGTTGAATTAAAAATAGAGAGAATTAGAGTTCAACGAATTTTACTGTCTGTCTTAAGTCTTATAGCTAATGAAAACAGGGCAATGGGGCTGGAGAGATGGCTCAGCGGTTGAGAGCGACGTCTGCTCTTCCAGAGGACCTGGGTTCGATTCCCAGCACCCACATGGCAGCTGACAACTGTCTGTAGTGCTCTTAACCGCTGAGCCATCTCTCCAGCCCCCCACATTGCTGTTCTTATGGAGACCAGAAGAAGTTAGATCCGCTGGAATTAAGAGTTACAGATGCTTGTAAGCCTCCATATGGGTGCTGGGAACTGAACCTCTGTCCTCTGAAGAACAAACTGTGCTTTTAACTCTCCAGCCATCTCCTGCCTATTTTCTATTTTTGTACAGCAACCCAGGATCTTTGTTTAACCCAAGAGGTCTATATCATAATATCTGCATATGTTCTCCTTCCCAGTTGTATCTTTGGCAGCACAGCCCTGTTTTTTAGTCTTAAAAGTTTCATGGTTATCTTTTTTTTTTAATATTTATTTTTTTATTTTATGTGAATTGGTTTTTTGCCTGCATGTATAACTGTGTAAGGGTGTCAGATCTTGGAATTACAGACAGTTGTTAGCTGCCATGTGGATGCTGGGAATTGAACTCAGGTCCTCCGGAAGAACAGTCAGTGCTCCTAACTGCTGAGCCATCTTTCTAGCCCTTATGGTTATCTTTTAAAACAAAAGCAAAACAAGACAATAAAGGTTTCAGGTTTAGTTTCTTTTTCTTTTTGGGGGGTTGGGGCCCAGTTTCCAAGACAGGGTTTTTTCTATATAGCCCTTGCTGTCCTGGAACTTACTGTGTAGACAAGGCTGGCCTTCAACTCAGAGATTCATTTGCCTCTGCCTCTTGAACACTGGTATTAAAGGCATGTGCTGCCACTGCCTGGCTGGTTATATAAGTATTTTCAGTTGTAACTGGAAAACAGTGTCTGTAATACTTTGTACAAGAACTTTTTTTTAGATAGCTGTTTAAGGAGGCTTTAAACTGTTATGACATCTTATATATATTTTTAGTAAACATAGGGTGTGTTTTCCATATAGATGGAACTCAAGAATCCATATGCTTTAAGTCAGCATTTGCATTAAACGGAATAATTGACTGATGGTACTGTATAGAAATTTTAGAGAAGAGTGACCTCTTCAGACTGTAGTCAGCGTATAGAAGGAGCTTCTATCTTCCCCCTCTTTTTTAAAATAGGTTGACAGATTGTACTTAACCAACCTTGAATTTGGCTAGGACATCTGGGTTAATATCCTGGACCTGGCATGAAGTACCAAGGAATCTTGGCCACAACCAACAAAGAGCTTCTCCCCTTTAAGTCTCCATCTGGCACTTCTAGAAGAACAGATTCCATTAGCACTAACTCAGTGGGTGGGTCTGCTTTCTGATTATCTGTTTATTGAGGTCCAGCAACAAGAGCTTAAAAGTAGTTTTTTTGCAAAGTCCTTGAAAAGAGAAATAGTCCTGTTAGAGAATCCCTGTTGGGAAGCCTGTCCAGCATCTTAGTCCCCGTGGAGGCCTGCATTTTCTTCTGTTTCTCTTCTCAGTAATCTTCATGAGGCTAAGGCAGACATTTTGCTTCCCTAAATTTTATGTAATCAAATGGCCCAGTATGCTTCCAACTTGAATTACATAGTTTGGTGTTTATTTTGTCCCTTGCTTACTTATATCTAAACTTGGATTAAATCCCAGTCGAAGAGTCTGCTCATTCTTGACACTTAAAAGTGGCAAGTCCTTGGTTGACAATGTTATTTTTGAAACCAAGGGCCTAAGGATCCAGATGTTCAGGATGTACAAATCATGTGGAATTTGGATTTGATGTCTAACAGAAAGGCAGCTCTCATTAGTTTTTCCTACTCCACTGTAGAGATTATTTCATTTTATTTTACATACGTGTGTGTGTGTGTGTGTGTGTGTGTGTGTGTGTGTGTGTAGGCCAGAGGTCAATCTTGGTGTTCTTCAAATGTCACCTTTCCTTTTAGTTTCTTCAAATAGGGACTGTGACTAGCCTTGAACTAACTAGGCTGTGTTGGTTAGTCAAAGAAATCCCAGGGTTCACCTTCCTCTGCCTGTCTAGCTCTGGGATTACAACTATGGGTCATGGGACGCAGTGCTCATCTCTGTTTTATTTGTTTTTAAATATTGGTTCTAGGGATTGAACTCAAGTCCTTATGTTTATATAGTATAAGCTTTACTGAGATATCATCTGAACTCTATTTTTGTTTTGTTTGAGACAGATCTTACTATATAGCTTTAGTTGGCCTGGAATTTGCTTTGTAAACCAGGTTACCTTTGCCACTTTAGTGTTGGAATATTTGGCCTGTCACTTATCTTTTAATTCATATATTCATCAGACATTTATCAAGTATCTGCTATGGGAGGCACTAGCACAGATAACAAGTAGAGGAAAGCAGATTGAAACCCTGTTTATTTTTTGGGGGGTAGGGGGTGGGGGGAGTCTTCCTATATAGAATTGGCTAGCCTAGAACTTACTGTGTAGACCTAGCTGGCCTAAAACTTGGAGTGATCCTCTTGCTTTAGCCTCTTGAGAGCTGAGATTATAGGCATGCACCATTATACCTAGCAATAGCCTCTCTTTATTTTTTGAAGCAAGGTCTCACTGAGTAGCCCTGGCCTGGAACTTATTACATAGACCAGGCTGGCCTTGAAGTCACCGAGATCCACTTGCCTCCAACTCTCAAGTGCTGGGATTAATGGCATGTGGTACTGTATTTGTTTTACTGATTTTTTTTCATTTATGTGTGTTTTTGTATCTGCATATGTGTACGTGTGTGCCTAAGGGGCTCAGAAGAGGATGTTGGATCACCGGTAGCTAGCTGCAATTACAGGTGGTCTGTGAACTCTCTGATGTGGCTGCTGGGAATAAAACTTGGGTCCTCTGGAAGAGCAATAATGCTCTAAAATGATTGAGCCACCTACTCAGCCTTTTCATTAGTTTTTACCCCCTGTAAGGTATACAGCCAAGGATATCTTTGAACTGCTGTGGTCTGGAGTCCTAGGTGTGTGCTAGTATGCCCAGCTCCATCCTTTTCTTGACTGCAAACTGCAGCTCTGTTATGTTGTGGAAGACTTTATACAGACCTTTGGAGCCTAGTTCTTTCATCTGTAAATTGTGGATAACAGTTGCTTGAGAGTGGTCATGTAGATTAAATGGATTAATGCGTTTAAACTCAGTAACCCCCTCCCCCCCAGGTCCTTTCAGCTAGCAGTATTATTCTGTCGTTTAAATTGTACTGAGAGACAATGAGGTTTCCTGGCTTGAAATTAAACCTTTCTTCCTGCCATGTTTACAGAGTTAATTTTGAGTAGGAGTGACTTGCGTGATTGAGAGGGCATGTTTTAATGAGCAGTTGTCAGTGGGGGAACTGTGATTTATAACGACTTAAATGTTCCGAATGGAAAAGCAACTTGTGCTCCTCCTGTCAGAACTTGTGCCTTGCCAGCTTCCAGGCCCTTCTGTGTGCTCCCCAGTTTTCTTTCTCAAGGTTTAATTAAAGGTGGAGTTTTCTCCCTAAGGTCTGGTAGAACTTGTGTGTCTGCATCACAGGTTAGCTACAGAAGACTGTGACCAACACTGAAGTTGGCACTTAAAATCCAAATGAAAGCACTCTGAGTGTGCACTGACAGCACCTAGACTGACTGCTGAGACAGTGAGTGCACTTAATAGACTGATGGCTTCTTTTGAAATCAGCGGTCTGTAGTATTATCAGTATGGAAATGTTTTCCCCATTGGCTCTTATGACCCACAGCAATATTATAGTTGCACATTTACAAAGTAAAAACAGAAAGCCATTTAAAGAGGGGAGCACAGATCTCAAATAATGAGGGAGTTTTTGATTCTTCTGAGTGTCGGGGTCCTCCTGTTCTGAATAGTGCTGAACTTTTGCTTTCATTATCGACCATGTGCTCCATGAAGGAGCAGCAGCAGAGTGCCAGCTTTTATTCCTCTGTGAGGACTGGACAGGAAGACAATTTTAATACACCTCAAATGACTCTTTTCACATCCTTGACGTGTGTATGTATATAACAGTTCAGAAACTTGCTCACCAGCATGCTATATGGTCAAGAGTCTATCTAGAGACTGAAGTTTAAGTCATAGACTATTAAGTAACAAGTAATTACACTTTGAGAATTGGTTTCCTCAGTAGTAAAGTGAGTTTGTTGAACTAGATTGCTAAGGTCTTTTCTGATCTAAAGTTTTATGTTGCTATATTAAGCATCTTGTTCCCTTTTATGAATTAGTATAATTGACTGCTGCTGACCTTAAGTTCTCTTCTGGGAAATACTAAGCAAAGCTAGTAACTTTAATCTCCTTTAAGATCTGTTTCTAAAAAAAAAAAAGATAATAAA
>PVIH01018565.1:0-38073 GCA_004025045.1 Sigmodon hispidus
GTACCACAGTTTGTTAATCCATTCTTCAGTAGAGGGACATCTAGGTTGTTTCCAGGTTCTTGCTATTACAAATAATGCTGCTATGAACATAGTTGAGCTAATACCTTTGGTATGTGAATGTGCTTCTTTAGGGTATACACCCAGAAGTGGTATTGCTGGGTCCTTGGGGAGACTGATTCTTAATTTTCTGAGAAACCGCTATATTGCATTCCAAAGTTTGCCTCTCCTTTCATACCTGATTACTAGATAATAAGAGTAGATGAAGGCTGATCCTTCATAACTCATGAAGCCTTTAACATATTTTACTTTGTTTTTCCCAAGAACTGTGCATATTATAACTGGAAATGGTTGAATATTTTCTGTTTTTGTATGAAAGGTATAATCAAGCAGCCAATGATATGCCACTTGTTGGACATGGCCAGTTGGGACATCTGCCTTTACAGCTTCAATTTATTCACTCTAAGAAGTTTGGCTCACGGGATGTTCTATCTGAAACAATTCACTAGTTTCTTTTTAAAAAATCTTCTGCAACATAGAAAAGGAAACTGAGGCCAAGATGATTAAATGCCAGACATTTATATGTACTACTTCTGGGTATAATTTTATATTATTATTATCTTTACACAATAATGTATGACATAATCAATATCTTTTTTATTTTTCTCTTTCAAACTATAACTTATGAGCCCAATGAGTTAAAAGGGACCATTTAACATTTATGCATATGTATAAAATTTAGTTAAAAAATGAAAGAATAGGGAAAGCCAGATATTATAGAAAGGCACAGGTTGTAACTTCAGAAAATTCCTTGACAACATGTACTTTAGGTTTGTTACTTTTGATATTGTTCTTCAAGATATATGGATCAACAACAACAACAGAAAACATGTACTGTGAGATGGAATCTGAGGTGTATGTATTATCACATGGCTAAGTGGCATTATGTGTTTTCGACATAACATCTAGAATTATTGATTCTTCATTATTATTTATCATTTCACCAAATATCAGTGTCAGGTAGGTGTGTATTTATAACATTTTATAAATTTCTTAATTGGTTTTCCATCTAACAATTTGCAATATATGGGCCACTCTATCTGAGCACAGTTTGATCTCAGTAAAATTGAATTTAGAATTATTTGGACCAGCTTCACTTCCACTTTCTAATTTATGCCTTCAGATAGCACTCTTCCTGTGGTCTCTCAGTGTTCATAATTCTGCCTATTCTTCTACATAAATCTGAGTTATTTCAGGTTCCGCCTGACCATCAAACTGAGTGAAGATTGAGAGAAATTAGAGACGGAAGAATAGATAGAGCTAGAAAAATAGAGTTGGAAGGGCTCTCAGTCAGTACCAAAGCAGCCCCAAGTTTATTTCTCAGGGCCTTTTCATATATACAGACTGCCAGGAAGGCAAAAAGGCTTTCTTACCATTGGTTCAAGGAAGAAAAATAGCATAAACACCTCCTTAATTCACAAAACATCTAGTAACCAAGGCCTTAGGCCAAACATCCTATAATTGAGCTTTGGAGAGCAAGACTTAGTATAACAATGTCTTTGGTCAAACATCCTGTTATTTGACCTTGGAAAGCAAAACAAGCTAGAAACTCTTTGACTTTGAATCAGGCCACACAATGGAGTCACTCCCACAAGTTTTAGTAAGTATTTTTCCACCTTACCCTTGACACTAATTGGACAGTTTAAATATTTCAGACAAAAAGTGAAAACTTGACCCAATGCTTCTGATTTTCTATCCCCTTCTATTGTCACACCTTTCCAGTGTACCTAAAAATGAAGGAATGGAGTTTCTGCACTTGCAGGAGCCCTGCCTATAAAGTAATTTTGAGGTCAGTTTTCTGCTTGAAAGTTTCCAAGGGTAACAAGGAAATATTGCTATTCCTTTGACACATTTTCAATAACCTTTAAGCTCTTTATAGCTCTATTCTAAAACCCTAATGCAGTCTATATCTTCTGTCATATCAAACGTCTTAAAGTGAAGCTTTATTTTATCACTTCAGTTTGGCGATTTCTTCAATAACTCTCTACTGTTCATTATATTAAATTTGGAGTTTAAGGCTGTCTATAACCTCTCTGCCAAGATTCATCATCCACTACTGTCCTCCATTTATTGGAAGTGCCATTCAGGCTGGGACACTCCAACATTGTTGACTGAATGGCTCAAGTCTTATTTGGTTTTCCTCATTTAATTCTCTTAACAGTTTCATATTGCAAGACATTGCATTTTCTGGGTGTGTCTCAGCTTTTACTAGTATAGAACCAGGTGCAATAATTCAACTTAACAGACTTGTTGATGCACAAGAGTAGGCAGAGATGTAATATACTTCTGAATTGTAGCAGCATCACTACCATTCTAATCAGCATGATCATCCTGATCACCATTACCATGGAGATGCTGCCCTCATCTATATGAGATTATGCTATCTATGAGTAGTTTCTGCATGTATTTCAGTACTTTCTCTTTCTCATATAATATAGTCCATATTGCAGTGAATTCAGATTTTGTGTCTTTTAAATATTTTCTTGAATATTTCTGGTTAGTTTCTTCAGAGAAACACTGTTATTTATATCTTTTCCTCCATTAGGTCTAGATAATGAAAAAATCCTTTGCTGTTTACAAAGTCATTTTCAGTGGTTCAGGCTATACAGCAAAGCATCTCCCAAGGCTTCCTAACTGCCTATGTGCTATTAACCAAAGACTTCCTTCCATCCCAAGAAATCTCTTCTTGAGGGTTGTTGGTTTTCTGGGATATACCTGCTTACAAATCTCTTTCACATTTGTTCTCATTGGCTTATTATGGCTACCCATAGTACTTATTTTGTCCATATCCAAGGTTGACATTACACCTTTCTCAAGATTCTTCAGCTTCATCTTAACTCCATATTCCAGAGTCATTCCTTATTAATTTAACAGTCAATATATTGTAGACACGGAAATAATAATTAAGTTCAAAAGCAAAAATAATTGCCAAGTACTAGCAAGAATTTTTAAAATGCACATACTTGTTAGGTACTGTGTCATAAATTTTATTGAAGCTTTACAACATTAGTTTGTCATTACTCAAGTAGCGTCAGCTCAAAGGAATGGATTCTGAAGGTCAAATACATTAAACACATTTGCATGATTATCTAATTGGTGACTGAGTTGAGTTCTTACCATCTCCAAAATATTTTGCTTCCTGTGATCTGCCTTCTGCCTCTCAGGAAAAGACAACTGGAATCAGGTTAAAATTATACTTAAAAAGTCTTTTTAAAAATACTTCTGACTTAACTCATGTATTTAGGGGAACACTTGTTGAAAGAAACCCTGGATTACATATGTCCTATGACACTTTTTTTTTGGTACAATCTTTACTTTAGGGCTGAAGGAAGTGCAAGTGTCTCTTTAATAATATTGTTGTGTCTTTTCTTTCCCCTCAGACTGAATCCCATTGTCTATAATCATGGGTTCTACTTGTATATGTAGACTCTAGTCTTCAATTTTCCTAAAGTGCTGTGTAGATGTAAATGTAAGATTCCATTCTTGGCTCTAGCTTTGTGACTTGATGGACAGTTATACAGGCGAGGCTTAGAATGTTTGGTGTTGGGTTTCTACCCAATTTTGTGGTTATTTTGTGCAAATAAGATCCCAAGTATATTTTTGGTAATGTTTTGGTTTTCAAATATAAATATCCTCAGGGAAACTGGAAATGAAAAGAAAAACAGTGACCTCTGTAGTTCAAAGCAAACACACTATCTCACAGTAAAAAGCCTGTCCAGGTTACAGATAATGGCTGAATTATACCTCTTTAAAATAGATTAATATCAATGTTGACTAAAGGAATGTTGTGCCTTCAAGACACAAAAGCTCAAACTGGGAAAGCATGTTGACAGTTTTGAAAACCTCACCACAAAGCTTAATCTAGTTTTCAGGTGGCCACATTGTACTCACACCTCAGCACGGTAATTAGAAAATTACTAAGGAGCAGCTTCCAGTACAGATGTCCTCCCTACTGGGTCACAGCATCATGGTCATGCTTCAGAGACCAAAGCCTTTTATTTAAAGACCTAGCCCATACTCCCAAGTCTATTACTACCATGGAACAAAGCCCAAGACTAAATAAAGTAAAGCATGCAGAATTTGAAATTCATTATTATTAGTAAAAAATTAGCTTCTCAGACCTTCTATGCAGAATGTTTCACAACTTGGAGGAAGAAGGAAGCCTCTGTGAAACCCTGTTTTGTTTTTAAATGTAAACATCATGGTGAAAGTAAGTCTGGCTTGAGCAATCATGTTGTTGTTACTGAAAGGGCCAGAGCTTCAAAGAGTGTGGTAAGATTGTAATCAGAGATGTGCTGAGAAGAGAATAGTACATTGCATTTAGAATGCACTTGGGGCAACTCTGTGTAAGACTTGACTGACTTGATTCCTACACTGGTAGAGGTCTTTCTTCCTCCTAGATCTTGAGAAATAAAGTGCAGTCCTCACGCCTTGAAAGACTTAGTGGATTTGCTAACTGGTACAGTGTTCCTCTCCTGCTCAAACACTGTGACCAGTCATTAACTAATGTCTTACAGACAATACAGATTCTCAACAGAACAGTAGAGTTCTTATAATGTGTGTTGGTGTTTTTCTCTCCTATAGTTATTGCCTGGGTGATAATTAAAAATTAAATATAGTTCTAGGACATATTTTTAAAGTTGTTTTTCCATTATTTTTCATTTGATTAAGACATATCTTATCTTCTCTTTATTTGGATCTTAGATACATCTTTCTACAAATTGGGTTGTTTCCTATGTGATCACTGTATTTATCTCTGTTGCAATACCAATTATTTATACAGGAAACAGATGAGTCCTTTAGTCTGCTGTTCCTCCTATGTTCAGAAACTTAAAATATAATAAAAATTAATATGCAAGAAGTAGGAGGTTATAAGTTCTCAGGAAACTTCCTTTAAAACACTTTTATAAAAAAATTTGGAGAGTGACTGGGAGGGGTGGGAAGGGGAGGAGTTTGAATAAGGGTATACGTGGATAAAAAATGAAACTTTATTCATAATAATAATTAAAAAAGTGGGTATGACAAAAAACTTGCAGCAAATGTACCAACAAAAGAAAAGTTATAATCCTCATATCTGTTTCTATTTGGTGGCATTAAGGAAAGCAGTATTCTGACTTCAATGGTACCATATGGCTTTTCCCAGGATAAAATAGAAAAATCAATGCAAATTGTTACTGATAGTGCCTGAAAAGTATCACTCAATAGCTTTAGAACCTGACTCAGTCTCGATGTTGGGGTGGGGGAGAAAATTGGATTTGCCAGGAGTGAAGGCTGAACTGAACGATACTGGGACCTTGGGACCTCCTGCCCATGCTGGGGGTGGGGTGGGGATGGGAAGATGTGGAGAAGAGAGAATAACCTGATGTGGTGGGAGGGGAAAGGAACCTTGAATAAGGATATACAAGGATAGAAAATGTGACTTCTTTATTCATAATAAAAAGAAAAATAAAAAAAAGAATTTTAAAATCCATTAAGAAGCAGCTTCTCTATTCATGCCCATGTTTCAAACTCATAAGAAACAATGGGGTTTATCTAACATAAAAGATTAATTAGAGGTAAGATTCAGAGCTCATTGTACATATTTTACCCAAAGTTTACACAGTCCAGATATCTCAACCTCTATTTTAGTGAAGCTAACAATTAAGAAGTCTCCTAACAATCCTTTGAAATACAACCAATCGAGGGCTGAGGAAGACCATCACAATCTAAGTGGAGGTAAGGCATTTTGAATGTATGTACTGCGTGAGCAGCAACAGAAATTCCAGGCAATAGAAACCCTACTTCCATGAAGAATTGCACTCGTGATAGGGGACAGGAGACATGGCTCAGGAGGTAAAAGCACTGGTTACTCTTCCAGAGCACCTGGGTTCTACTCTCAGCCCCCAGATGGCAGTGCATAAATGTCTATAACTCCAGTCCCAGGACATCCAAAACACACATGATATATAGACAACATGGTATATAGACACCTATGTACACAGAGCACCCATATACATAAAGTAAAAATAATGATCATAATAATAGTAATAATAATAATAAAGAATTGAGCCTGTGTCCATCTGAACTGGCTGAAACCTGATGCTTTCTGAGTAAAACATTCCATTCAATTAAAACCAAGAAGGGAGTGAAGATTTCTCAGATAATGAGACATGTAAGTCAGGAAGACTTGGCTTTTGCCCCAGCTCTGAAACACTAAGTGACTCCAGAAAATCACGTCTTTCTTCTGGCCCCCAGTTTTCTCGGTTTTAAATTAGACATGATGCAATGTCTTCTTTATCTACTATACACAATCAGTAACAAGATAAGCTATAATAATATATCAAAAAATCAGACAAATGAAAATGTGAATACTCCAGTACCATTACTCCCCACCCTGTCTTCTAGCCTGCACCAGTTTTGCTTTCTCTGAGAGTGAACACAGCAGATCTAGTCTCTTTTTGTCCAGTTACATGACTCCAATCAAGCAGCTCAATGATGTCCAACGGGCCTTCAATTATTTGGTTTTTTTTTTGTTGTTGTTGTTGTTGTTCTAATCTCAAATTAGCAAATGAAGATGTTTGTCCTGAGGAATCCCCATCAAGATTTAGATATCTATTGACTTGGCTCCAGACAGCCATCTTGTCCAAGGCTAGTCAGAGTGGAGAAATGAAAAGGGCTTTGCCACTCCAGCCAAACAGGAGACAACTGTGATGCATCATTACAGCTTTGCAACTTCTCAGGGGTTTTATCAAGGCTGTCAGAAGTATTATTTTACAGATTTATTTTTCCTTTTATTCAAACCCATTTCTTCCTTCCACCTTTGTGACTAACTGATAAGAGCACTCATAATAAACCTTGTCTCAGTATCTGTTTCCCAGAGGACCTAGTCTGAATCATCTATGTTGAGCACTTTTCTTCCTTGCATTCTTTTTCTTAGAAGGAAGGTCAGTCTGAGACTCAAGACCTGGGTGATTGTGACTATATACTGTGGAAAATGACAGCCAGGCTGAATGACTCTCTTCTGCTCACTAATTCTTTACTATACATCATTGATTTCCCCCTTTATATAATAACCTCAGTTTTTAAACTTTAGATAATAAAACTGAAGCCCATCATAAAAAATAAATTTATTGCTTCCAGCAGTGCTCTATTGATTGTGTTTGATCAGTTTTATTGTTCATGCAAGCCATTAGGATATAATTAACTTTTTAAGTTCATAGTAATAAATGCCACTTAAGATTACCAAATGAGTTAGAAAAAAAGTTTAAATGCGTACTGATCCTTATTTAATTTTATTCATGACATAGGTAAAATATTTTTGGATGATAAAATTACTGACCTATCAGTCAATATATTTCCCTCTCTCAAGAATTTCTACCTACATGATAATCAAAAGATTTTTTATTCCTTGGATGTATTTTCAGAGTTTAAATAATGTCTTCTTTATATATTAGAAATATAAATTACAAAGTCTGCTCACTGAATTGATCAGCTTCTTTTTCTGGAAGTGTTAACAGAATGACTGTTGGTCAAACTCTCTCATAGAATCTTAGGAACAACACATGTCTGTCATGTGAGTTTCTAAGATACCTACTCATGTAGAGAAAAAAAATCTACCTTGGTTTTCACTGTCAAAGAAAATGAAGCATGTCCAGTGTAGAAAGAGGTAAGACTTCTGTTTAGAATGTGTCCAGCACTTTTTTTTGGGCAAGGAACATCAGTTGGTGATCTGATCCCAAAGAGATGACATTTCAATGATCATTTGATGGGATTCATCTTTTGTCCTTCCAAACTCAACCTGGTGGCTTAAGCCTTTATGTTCTGTATTATTTCCATCTTGAAAAATTATGTTTTGATTTTTGATATCTCTGTGTGTGTGTTTTATATATTCAAATATTCATTCCATCTAGTGCCATCTACTCTGAATATGTAAGAGAAAGTAATAGGCAAAAACATTGTTACCTACTAGTATACTTTAGGAAATAAGTATCTATAGAATAATGCTAATTACACAATAATATTAACAGTATCAAGTTGGTATAATGGGAAGACATATCACAATACCATTCACTATTCCTATACCTTGGAGTCTTCTCTTGTCCTGTGTATTCCTATTGTTGGTTTCTGCTCATTTCAGTTTGTATATTTTCTGCTTTCTAGAGCCTCCTCTGACTTCTGTGGCAGCTTTCCTCCCCCATTCTCTATTTCTCTCTAGGTGGCAGTGATTTATGTAGAGCACTATGATCACATATGTGACTTTGATACACATATACATTAATCTGTCTCATTGTCTTGTGAATTCTGTGATTGATTGTTCTCTTCTTGTGTGATAAGATTTACCATATTCTTATGTTTCCAGAACCTTGGTCAAACAGCAGCATCCAGTTGGTCTGTCTTTAGACAGGGGCTTAATATTGTTTGTCACTGACTCTTAGAAAGGCAGAAATTATACTAGGACTATCAAAAATCGTGGCATGTGTAGAAGGCAAGAGGTAACATTAAACATGGATTAGAGATAGGCTCTACTATGTTCTAATGTGACCATGTGTTAGAAGTTTTCAAAGTTCTGGGCAGCAGATATCCTTCTGTGGATAAATATGAATCTGGAGCTGCATGTTACACATAGTGCTCCTAACCTCACAGAGGCTCCCTTAGGATGGGCTCCAAGTTGAGGTACTTTCGGGAACTGGGCCTACTTTCCCCTCTTTTGAACATCATCATACATTTCAGCTACTAAATGTTCTGCCAAATTTTGTAGTAAAATTGCCTGTTAAACTTTATTTAACCTTGCTCTTTCTGAACTAATTTGATCTTAGAATCCATTTGGTGCATATTACCAATTACACTTATAAAGACCTAAAATTCTGTGGAAACAGTTTGGCAAAGACTGGCCCAGGCTCATTTTTGAGCTTGTGACCATGGCACTGCACCCACATCTGGGGGTCAATATTTCTTCTCACTCTAACCAACTTCTAGCCCAAGAACTTTAAACAAAACAACATAGGAACTGGCATGATTTACAGATTCAATTTTGAGTTTTGGCTACCAACAAACTTTCCCAAGCTCCTTGTCATAGAACAACAAAACAATTTCAAAGATTCTATGAGTGATAAAAAGGAATAGAAGAAATAATATTTATTTTTCAAGAAACATTTAGTTTTCTAGACAATGATAAGAAAACAAAAGATAGTTACAATCTGGATCCAATGATATAGATATTATAATTACGTGGATTAAGGACAAAGACTCAGGAAGAATCAGATAGGCAGGTAACATCTATGAGATAAATTTGGAAGGAGAAATTGAAACACTTAGAAGGATGAGAGAGACAACACCAATCAAGTGAATTCAGATCCAATGTATAAATGATTCCAGACTTAAAGCATAATGCTAACTCTAGTTCTGATGTAGTTTGAGAAAACTACAAAGTATATAGCACTTTTTATTTAAGATATTTTTAAATTAATGTTACATACCAACAACCATAGATCTCTCTTTCATTTCTCTTCTCTCTCCTCCAGCCTTACCACCTCTGACCCATGCCCCATTCCATCCTCCAAAAATGTAAGGCCTCCCATAGGGAGTCAGCAAAGCCTGGTACATTTAGTTGAGGAAAGATCTGACTCCTCCCCTCTGCAATAAGGCTATGCAACATGTCCACCATAGTTAATAGGCTCCAAAAAGTCAGTTCATGCTCCAGGAATAGGTCCTGATCTCATTGCCAGGGGTCCCTTAAACAGACTATGGGGCCATTGAGGCCCCATAGATGCCGGTCTCAAGTTCATGAGTTCCTACTAACTTAGTTCTGTTGTCTCTGTAGATTTCCCAACATGATCTTGACCCCCTCCTTGCTCATATAATTCCCCTTTTTCTCTCTTTGATTGGACTCCCATACTTGACCTGGTGCTTGGCTGTGGATCTCTGCATCTGCTTTCATCATTTACTGGATGAAGGCTCTGTGAACACAACAACCAGGTACATTTGTGACAAATAGTTTACTTAGCCAGGTGTTAAAGCAGTATGAAGTATAAGAGATCATATAATACATGTGTTCCAAGAGATATTTGTCTGAACTAACCTTTAGCAGGCCTGAGAAACTCAGAGCTCTAGATTTGCTTTTTATTAGACTTTGGAGAGGCCACATCAGTGACTAAGTGTCTTTCCTTACTATATCATGATTCCTTAGCAGATCACCCTCTTGAGACTCCATATCCTGGTTTTGACAACACCACATATTCTTGAGACCTCACAAATACCATGTCTGACAACACCAGAGGTTGGACAACAGGTTGTACTAAGACACTTTTGGAGTCAGGGGAGAGAATCGGAAATGATCATAATAAAAGTGAGGTAAAGTTCAGAAACAAGGAAGTGAGCATTAATTAACAAGGGCAAGATCTCTTTAGAGTGGGCATGAATCTGAGAGGTTTGATAACTGAGTTTGATGGGGTGCATGATGTAAAATTACCAAATAATAAATATATTAATTAATTAATAATACTCTGTAAATGTAAATGTGTTTATTGAACACTTTATCTAGAACCAATATACCTTTCTGTATAGCTCTCCATAGGTTTGGAGACAGAAAGGGGAAGATCTGGCTTTGGCTCTTGCATAGTCTTAGATAAACAATCATATCCAGTTTCAACTTCCCAGATTCTCTTGCCAGCAGGGAACTGCTGAAGAAAATAAAATGTTCCCATTAAATCTTTATAAGTTAAGAAGGGATTTGATGTATTATGAAAGCCTCATCAGTGGCTTTTTAAATGGTAGATGAGGTTATCCTTTGCATGTTTTATAAAGTTACATCTTTTGCATTAAATATGTATTGTGTGTATTCTGTTATTTCACACCAACTACTTGATGGTGCCAATAATTTTGTCTTCTCTCCTTCGGGTCCCATCTTCCATCCCTCCCGAACAGTACACAGCCCCCTTTGGGTTCCAGGGAAAATTGGGCAGCTCTACACTTGAAATGATGGTTTTCCCCAAGTATCATTTTTAAGGAGGCTTTATCAGGTTTAATTAGACAGCTGCCATCTCCTGTGGCATGCCGTCTATATTTAAGGAGAGAAACATCAGTTGTCCTCAGTGAAATGAAAAACAATGTCATCAATCTGTCTCTCCAGTGCTCTGCTGGCCCTTTACCCATAGTCTAGATACACTTTCAAACTCCTTCCAGAGCTCTGTGGAGAGTTTCTCAGCAAAGATGCACAAATGATGTTAGCTTTGATGGCTGTGTTTGTATAACAAAGTGCATAAAATGGATTGAAAACTTTAGGAAGGAAATATTTTGGCACATAAAGACTGATTAATGTTCTCTGGAATATGAGAAAAGTTTGAGCCCCAAAGGGCAATGCTAGATATACTTCACATTCTGCATTCAGTTCTAATCTTGAGTACTGTCCTAGGATTCTGGGTCTTTAAGAAAAGGAGGTGAGTGTGAGATATAGGGAGAAATGACAAAGACAAGAGAAAGAAGTTATGCATAGACTAAAAACTCACCATTCAGTAGCCAGTCATGGAGAGTGGTGGCTCTTCTCCTGCTCAGCTTCATGACTCATTGCCTATTCTTTCTTTTTCTTCCATGTTGTCCTTGATGTTGTGACCTGCTTCTAATCATCTTTGTTTTATTTCCTGTGGCTGCAATAAAAATATCACAACAGAAGCAACTTAAGAAAGAAAGTTCATTTGGCTCACAATTTCAGGCTATGATCTCTTATTGCAAGGATGTCGAGATGTCAGGAATGCAAGGCAACCAGTCACATCAGGTGAAGGACATAGAGTATAATGCATGTGTGCTAAGTCTCAGTCTCGTCTCTCTCTCTTTTTCTCTTTTCGGCCCAGAACTAAAGTGATTTCGGCCCAGTTCAGTCCATGCAATGATGCTGCTCACTTCAATGGGGGGTAGGGGGGTTAGATCATCTCAACTTAGTAAACCTAAGAAGAAAATCCCTCACAGACATCCCCAGCCCCACATATTCTTGACTAGACAGTTTCTCATTGAGACTGCCTCTCCAGGTGACTCTAATTTGATTCAAGATGATAGTTTGAACTAACACAAACATCTCTGGATCCTGATGTTGCACTATGAATTTTACATCTATGGACCTGTCTTTCCTCACATTTTGCTCATTCTAGCGCTTGTTCCTGATGTTTCCATCAATGTCATTATTAAAAAATTTTGTTTGAATATTTTTCCATTTACATTTATGAAACACATTTTAACAATAAACTCTAATTGTGCTGTTTGTTATTTTCTGTTTTCCCAACAATATAAATAGAAAAAAAAAAGGAAGGAGGAAAAGTGGGAGGAGGAAGAAAAGGCAGAGAGAGTTGGGCAGAGGAGCTACTGCTTCCTGGAATCTCCAATGTCCTCCATAGAATGGCTTTGTGATTCCTGAATCTTCCCAGTTTCCCCTTTAAAGCAGAACAAATCCTCTCCAGCACTTCAGAATACAGCTATGAATTAGCTTTCCTTTCCTAAGACATTCATCATTCCACTAAATCTTCATTATGAATTTACAGGAAACATTGTGCATGCATGGAGACAGGAAGTAGCAATTAGGATACTTGTGACTGTTCAGGCCTTGAATATTCTCAAAACCCAAGTTGTTGAACTGTATGCAGTGAGGGAGTGGAACCTAGAATGTATTTGACTTAAGATAAATGGGAAATAACAAGGAGAAAATTATCAGTTAGTATATACAGGGAATAACTTGAGTAAGTCTGATGTGTCATTCAGTAGAGTAAATTCTCCATGTAAAGTGCTACATATGAAGACATGTGACTATAGGTTCAATATCCATTAGCACCTATTTTATCATTCAGCAGCTCATTGTTCTCTTTAACACCAGGAATGTGAATTGACCGATCATTTGATCAAACTGCTTTGATCTTCCATGCTTAGCATAACTAATCAGTTGTGTTTTCAAAAACAGAAATGTGTATAATTTGGTTGCTCTGAGCATAAATTGAGCTGATATCTGTAAACAGAACCTCTGTTTACCACTGGTAGCTAGCATGTAGCACCCAGTCAGTAGTTGAGAATTTTTGTCTTATCCTGTAGCTGACTTATTGATTGGGATAATAGTGTGTAAGTCACAACCGAAGATGTGGACAGTTGTGGATAAGTTCTGATACTCAGAAGACAAATATTATGGAGCACCTTTCATTAGTATAACTTTGATGTGTACCACAAAAACAACAAAACTTTCTATCTACTAGGAGTTATTTAATAAATTAAGAGACAGTTTTATTGTTAGTGATGTAAAACTAACATTCACAAATAAAAGGTGCAAGAAGTCTTTTTTTTTTTAAACAAAAAAAGATTTAATTTGCCAAACTAAACTTCTCTGAGTCTATTGAGATTGTGCATGCATTTAAATAGCATATACAATTGTGTTTATTAATAAAATTGTAAAACAGCATGACATCTGATGGTCTGTGATTTGCAGGCATAACTCCTTAGGTCCATAGGATGACATCTGATGGTCTGAAATTCTCAGATATAGCCCCTTAGGTCCACAGGATGACATCTGATGATCTGAGATTTGTAGGCATAGCTCCTTAGGTCCACAGGATGACACCTGATGGTCTGAAATTCTTAGACATAGCTCCTTAGGTCCACATGATGACTTCTGATGGGCTGAGATTCTCAGACATAGCTCCTTAGGTTCACAGGATGACATAGAGTGGCTCCCCCTGGGTAATAAAACTGTTACCAACAAGAATGCCACAAGAATTACACCAAGGACAGCCCTGCCAATGCTAATGAGGAATACCTAAGTGAAAGGAAGTGTCAGTGGATTTCAGACTAGCAAAAAAAGTCACTGTTGTCATGATAAACAATCCCGGCAGTTGTTTAAATTTTAAAAAATAGTAAGAAGAGATTACAAAAGAATGAATAACTTAATTGAATGGAAAAAAGTTTAGTTAGCAGTTGCAACAGAAGCAGAATAGTCCTAAATTATCTTAAAGCCATTTCTCCATATTTAACATATAAAGGTGAGATACATAGAAACATTTTACAAAGGCAATATAAATATATAAGTATTTATAGAAAAACAAAACCCAAACTAGTGAAATTAAAAACAACATACATATTTCTTTATTTCATCAATGAACCCCAGATACTAAATGCTAATTAATGGTAGTACTGTATTTCTGGGAAGATATAGACCTACCAAAGCTTTTCACTTGTGGGAAGCAAGTGTCCTACACAAGACTCAGGGCAAGGCCAAGCTCATTGTGGAAGCAGGCAGATGATAGAGGGTTGTGTTTGTTTTATAAGGGAGTTAATCAAGCTGTCAGTGAATTACTGATGAAGATTTAGGCGGGTATTTTAAACCCTGAGAAGGGGCAGAACACAATCTCAGAAGTGGGTAGTGAGTGTAGCTTCATGGTTTAGCTAGACTCTGTGGATTCAGTGTTTTTCTGACTCTGTCCTTGAGTCTCTGGTCTCCATCAGAATCAAACTGTACAATACTGAATGTTTTTCTTATAGCAATGTTCACTTCTGTGCTTCTCAATTCCATAGCTCTGTCATTTCCATGTTTATTAAATTATTTTTCCTGGTTATGAAAATGGTTTTTGCTACCTAATGTCTGCTAATTCTAATTTACATGCATTTATTAGGTTATTGATTGCTGAATAATACGCATTCCTAGACTCATTTCCCTATGTGGCTTCCTTCCAGTTTCATATGTCTACAATTTCTTTGTTTTTATGTTATTTCATATTTTTGAATGTTTTGCCTGTGTGCATGTGTGTGTACCACATGCATTTCTGCTACATCCCCTGAAACTGTGGTTATGAATAGTTGTGAGCCACGATGTGGGGACTGGGAATTAAAACCTTTGTTAGAGCAACAAGTACTCCTAAGTGCAAAGCCATCTCTCTAGCCCTATCTCTGATTTTTATATTCACTGGGATATTGGTATGATTCAATATTTTGTTTTATTTTCACAAATAGAAAAACTATTTGAAGAAATAATGGTCAAGGCTCATGTGTTACTTAAAGATGATACTAAATGACCAAAATATAGAACTTTGGAGAAAGTAATCAATAAAAAAAATGATGATAAAGTACAGAAAAGAAAACAAAAGAGACATAGACCAAATCTAAAGCCTTTAAGTAGAAAGCACACATGAGGAGTTATATTATTGTTGAGCTAAATTCATCAGATGAAAATATATTCAACCAGCTATTGCTTTCTTATGTAAAAACAAAAAATTTAGAAAATTCACATATTAAGAATCAGAAAGAATGTATCATACAAATTATAAAACTGAAATAGTTGGACTAAAGGTAACTTCAAGTAAAGTAATATTTTAGGTATGTTTTATAATACAAGTGCTTTAAGAAATGCACATTTACATTTTTCTGACTTAAAAAAATTAACCTTAAAGAGTATCATGAAATGAATAAAATCACAAGCTATAGTTCTAAAAGAGCAGAGGAAAAGTAATAAAGATAACTTTAATCAGTATAAAATAAAACAAGGGTGGAAAAAGGAACCAAGAAAAAGAAAACAACAACAAACTAACAAAACAAAATAAAAGATGAAATATGTTCAGTCTAAGGCATAAAATAAATCCAAAAATTAAAGTTAACTCAGAAGATAGTTTAGACACTGGTTTGTTCAAAGATAAAAACTAAAACAGCTCAGGACATGTAAAAATTCTAATCAAAGAAACAATAAGTAGGGGAAATGAAGTAAAGCTCATATACCAAATACCAAGTAGATATCAAGAAAAACCCTGAAATCCCAACCTCAACCTTTTTACCATAAATTTTCATTGTCTTAGGGTCACTCTTGCTGTGATAAAACACCATGATCAAAGTAAGTTGTGGAGGAAAAGGTTTATTTGGCTTACACTCCCATATTCATCACTGAAGGAAATCAGGACAGGAACTCATACAAGGCAGGAAGCTGGAGGCAGGAGCTGATGCACAGTAATGGAAAGGAGGTACTTTCTGGCTTGCTTCCCCTGGCTTACTCAGCTTGCTTTCTTATAGAAGCCAGCATCACCAGCCCAGGGATGACCCCACATCCCACATCAATCACTAATTAAGAACATTGGGACTGGAGAGATGGCTCACAGGTTAAGGCTGCTCTTCTAGGGGTTATGAGTTCAATTCCCAGTAACAATATGATGTCTCACAACCATCTACATACAGTAAGATCTGGTGCCCTCTTCTGAAATGCAGGCAGAACAATGTATCCATAATAAATAAATAAATCTTCTTTAAAAAAGAAAAAAGAAAATGACCTACGAAGTTGCCCACAGGCAAGTCTTATGAAAGCATTTTCTCAACTGATGATATCTCCTCTCTTAAAGCTCTAGCTGGTTTCATTGACATAAAACTAGTCACAATGCCAATACAAGTACACATGGAAAATATATTGTATATTTTACAAAAATAGTCTGGAATATCAGAGGATAGAACCACCATAGAGCCAAGACATGAAGGTCAGAGACTGGTGACCTTTAGTCCCATTAACTGGAAGGCAGAATTCCATCTGGATCTCTGTGAGTTCAAGGCCTAACAGAGCCTGGCAGTGGTGGCACACACCTTTAATCCTAACTCTAGAAAAGTTAAAGCAAGAAGTAAGGCAGCTGGGTGAAGAGAGAGAAAAGAGATATTCAGCTTCTCCTGCTACTTCCCCTTTCTCTTGAGCATGGAGAGGTGAGAGTGAGACAGAAAGTGAATTCAGAAAGACAGGCCTGAAAAACTGGCTGGGGAAAATCTGGCTGTGGTTTGTTCCCCGTCTCTCTGAAATTTCAGCTTTTCCCCAATATTGGCTCAGTGTTTTTATTTTAATACCAAAGAGAATTTGTTTAATTCTATTCATTAAAGTGCATTGTGCAACATGTATAAATTGATTTAGCCAGGTACCCCTGAGTGTAGAAGCTTTGCTTGTCCTTTAAAGAGGATTCCCAAATCTTGTGAATATGAGAAAACTCCCTGTATTTCCTTGAGGAAGACATTTGTGTGTGCCTAGGTGGTCTCTTTGAAAGCATGAGTCTCTTGGGGATTTCTCCTTGCTTGCTACTCTAAGGCTGGGATGACAGAAGACTTGATTCACATTCATCACTGCTTGTTTAGTAAGTATTTGGAACTTCATTGAACAAAGATTTTTACCACCATTTTAAACCCAGTCTGCATGAAATATAAAATAAATTGTTGAAACTGGTCTTAAGTAAAGAGTGGATTTTTTCTTCCTGTCGTTTGCAAATGTTATGAGATGGTGAAACTCCTCAGGCTCTGAGATGCCCTCATTGTACATATTATATCCTTCATTATTTACTACTTTGACTTTTGCTAGTGATAATACCTTCTTCAAATCTTTTATTTTCATATGAAATGGGAAAATAATAATAGCAATTTATTGTATAAAGATAGTTAACCTGGAAAGTAATTTATGGAAAACCAAAATTTAAATGTATTTTATATGCCTTTTCATCTGACTCAAAGCATATATTCTAAGAGAATCATTCAAGAAAACACAGATTCTATAGATATACTATGCTATTTAAAACTACAAAGATTTGAAAGCATCTTTAAGTTTTTGAAAAAATTAACACAGGGTAAGTTTTGATATTGTGAGCTATTGTGTACATTTCCCCAGTTTGTTGAAAGTTTACCTCAGAAGGTACTAAAAACAAAACAACAAACCCCACAACTTTAATATTCTACCATAATAAAAAATAAGAACAATTAAAATATCTAAAAAGATTAATATCAGATTAAACTATCCTAACACAAATCTATCCTATTTTAGCTAATGCTCACAAAAATGTCTGTTTAAATTATGATCTCCAACAGTTTTAAATATTATAACTAACATCTTTCTAAGCTTATTTGGATGTGAAACAAGCTGATGTATATATATTTCTTTTCAAGGCCATTTAATTTCAATTACTAGGTACAATTGGACAGATCATTGGGTAAAAGCTCTTGCTGCACCTGAAGTCTGGAATCCACTGAAAGTCTGATGAAGAGTACCAACTAATAATCTTCATGTGAATACAGTGGCACACATACCCTCCATTTAAATGTACATCTTCATCATAATACAATTAAAAATAAATAGAAACCCAGATCAGGTTTTGTGTTGCTTAATAGTTTCCTTCTAGATTGAAACATTCTATCCTGCAGGGAAGTTTCTTGAGCAGAAAAGTCACAACTAAAAATACTTTCTGGAAGTCTCTGAAATGATCAGATTCATTAGCACCACCCACCACAAGAGAAGAGACACACAACTACAAACAGAGTCTGAGACCAGACCAGCTACTCAATAAAAACAGAAACCATCTAAGTTGCCTGGAAGAAGTTTAGGCCAATTGTGGCACCTGGAAAGGACACTTGATAGTGTTGAGCTGGTACTGACTGTGCAGAGTACTCCAAATTTCCCAGAATTTGTGAGCTGTCTTCCACAATATGGTCGGTTTTGGTCATGCAATTACCAAAGGCATGCTAGAACCAAGAGACACTCTAAAAGATCCCCTGCACTCCAGACATAATCTTCTTTACCTCCTTTATGGAGAAGCAACCCAGTTTCTCATTAATAATATGAATCAATCACCCCTCCTAACTGTTATTTCTTTCCTAGCCTGTTGGCTTAAGGGCATCAGAAGCCCAAAGTGGATGGGAGGAAGTCTGAGCTTCCAATTTAATGGAATATTGGTTGTGTCTCCTGGTAGGAGTGTTACTTCCTCTGCAATCAAAACTTGTAGGCCAGCAGGACATATTGTCATTGAAACAAAAGCAAATTTTTCCTAGTTGATCACTAAGGGTGATTGTGCATCAGACTATTTCGTTTTCCACATCTTTAATCCTGGATTTGTGAATACTGGCTATTGGAGGAACCAAACCATAGATTGGAGGATGATTCAATACATATTCTGCCTTCACAAGAATTCTGCCCTAACCCTCCAGGAATCTGCCATTCAAATGGCACTGTAAGTGTTTCTTCAAATGGCTATTTCATTTTTTCTCTCAGATTAGCTGTTTTAGGATGGTGAAGAATATGGAGCAGTTAACTTCATCATTATGGGTCCATTGTCACACTTCTCTGCCTATGAAGAGAGTTCTTTGATCAGAAGGAATACTGGGTGGAATAGCAAAACTATGGATAAGGCATTATATAAGTCTATAGATGGTGGTCTTGGTAGATCCATTGCATGCAGAAAAGGCAAATCCATAATCAGAGTAACTATCTGCTCTGGTAAGGACAAACCTTTGTCGTTTCCATGGAAGAAGTGGTCCAATGTAGTCAACCTAACACCAGGGTAGTAGCTACTCACTGTGGGAGTGATGCTATATATCTGAGGATCAGTATTAATCTCTGCTCTTGGCAGATCTGGCACTCAGCAGCACCTATGTCCAGGTCATCCTCGATGAATGGAAGCCTATTTGTAACCCATGATTCCAAAGTCATTGCTACCTTTGGACCACTTTAATCAAAGTAAAGTCAAATTAATATAGTGGACCAATTTGATGTTTTGTAAAAGCAATAATCATGATCTCTTCAAACTAAGTTCTGGCACAGGCTGGAGAGTTAATATATTCCTGAGGCAAAACTGTAAAGTTATACTACTGGCCTTGCCAGTGGAAAGCAAATTGCTTCTGCTGATCTTTATAGATGAGTACTAAGAAAAGGGCATTTGCTAGACTGGTAGCTCCATAGCATGTACCAGGAGATTTGTTAACCTACTCAAGTAAGAACAGCACCTGTGGTACCCCAGCTGCAGTTGGAATCACTGCCTGAGTTTTTAATAGTTAATTGTCATTCTCCACAATCCATGTGTCTTCTGCACCGGCCAGATAGGAGACTTAAAGGAAGACATGGTGGGAACCAGCACCCATGCACCTTACAAGTCTTTGATGGTGGCACTAATTTCTGCAGTTCTTCCAGGAATACAATATTGTTTTGGATTCACTGCTTTCCCTGGCAGAGGCAACTCTTGGAGCTTCCATTTAGCCTTTCCAACTATAATAGCCCTCACTCTACAGGTCAGAGATGAAAAGGCAACTTCAGGGGAGCTGGGAGCATCTTCTCCTTAGGGTGGAGCATCTTCTTCCTCAGGTAAGATAAATCCCTGTGAATCTGGTATTTCAAAGTTCTGTTTTGGTAAGGTCCTCCCATACAGCTTCATCCTGAGTTACAGAATTCCATTTCTTAACAATTACTGCCTTTATTTTAACCACCAACAGTCAACACTGAAGCTGGGGCTTGAATTTTCTCTAAATTCAGCCAAACTTATAATGAGGACTTTGGTTTTATTTTCTGCAACTTGAGTTTTGTGGCTGCTGGAGAAAGGATTCTCTTCCAGGGTGTACATAGAAACCTTCAGTGTTTTGCACATCTGCAACCAGTTAATTATATCACTGAGTTCACTGTTCTTCTTCACCATATTCTGACATGATAGAAATTAGACAATTGTGTCACAGAACTTATTCCTTTACCAATGTATCAAGAGATGCTAGGAGCATCTTGCATATAACTGCATCATTTTTTTTATTTCACAAATTGTCAAAAGTTGTATATACAGAGTCACTAAATCCATTGTCTCTCATAACTGGTGAGCTAAGATAGTCAAATGAATTTGTTTAACTTTGTAAACTTGTTCACACCATGGGCTTTCACTACTCTCCAAGTTTTCAAGAGAGGCTTTAGTGACTGAAGAGGCTTCAGTAACCACAGGTACTGGTAAGTTAGAAAGCCTATTCTATATACTTAAAAAATCATTTTTATACTTAAAGTTCTGTTGCACTAGAACAATTTTTTATTACCAAAACCTGTGTTAGTCAGGCTTCTTTAAAGGAACAGAACTTTAAAATTTATTGGAATGGTTTATAAGCTGTGGTCCAGCTAGTCCAGCAATGGCTAGCTAAACAATTGAAGGTCCAAGAATCCATTCAGTACACACTCAGTTCATGAGGCTTGATGTCTCAGATTATCTGCAGTATATGCCAGTATCTCAAAAAAGTTGGTTCTAATGCCAGTGAAAGAATGGACTTACTAAATGAGAATGAGAAAAAGCAGGCAATGATAACAAGTTTTCTTCTATTTTTTTTTTATATTATCTGCCTGCAGGTGTGGTCCAGATGAAAGTGAATTTCCCATCTTAAAAGATCCAGATTAAATGCATGTCTTCTAACCTCAAAAGAACAAGATTAAAGGTGGGTCTTTCCAATTCAGATAGTTTAAGGGAAAAATTCCCTCAGGAGAACCCAGCTGATTGAGTTTTAGTTAACTCCAGATTATAGTCAAGTTGACAGCCAAGAACAACCATCATACTGCTATCCACACTTTGGTCTGTTGTGTATTACCTATTTGAAGTGAGTAGATGTGTGTGATTTAGGAATTGCTTGCAATTGAAGTACTAGCTGAAAGATAAGGATATATTCAAGTGAGGTAATCTAGAGAAATCAGAAAACATCTGGATGGTTTATTAGTTTTCGAAGTAACTGTGGAAGAGTAATTTAACAATACTGACACCTGTGCTTGGTATCTTTTAACATTGTTATATTTTATAGTACAAAGGATGAATTGCTATTACCATGAAAAGAAAATACTTACTTGTATCACTCAGAATATATAAAAATTGTTGAGAATAATATATGGATGATCCTTTCAGGTTATGGAGGCATGTGGAAAAGCTATGGCCAGATCTGGCACAGTGAAACTTTGTTTTCTAACTTCAAAACAAGAAGTAGTCTCTTTAAATTGACATAGAAACTGATGAACAGTATCTGGATGGCCAGTTGGGATGATCTGGTCTGAGGTGCCGAACCTTGGCTCTTGCTCTTAGGGCTGTTGGGATTAAACTGACAGTGTACACTTACCTGGTGTGTCTTTGACCAGGCAAGGCCAGTATAAATGGAGGCATTTATAAATTTCTGTCCTGTCTGCCAGATTATAAATCTCAAATTACCAGTCAGAGTTTTATATTAATTATAAATGTTTGACCAATGGATCAGGCTGATTAGTAGCTAGCTAGCCTTTGCATTTAAATCAAACCACTTCTTTCATTGTATGCCTTGCCATGTAGACCATGGCTCACTGGCTCTTTTATATCTTGCTTCCTGGGCAGCTTGAAACTTCTCTCCCAACTCTGTTCTTCATCTTGTCTTCAATGTGATTGTATCACCTAATGCTATTCTGCCTCACCATTGGCCAAACAGCTTTATTATCAGCCATTGTGAGTAACACAGATTCACAGCACACAGAAGGACATCCCATCCCAGCCCAGCACAAGGATGAGACAGTAATGCCTGCTAGGCTTAGAGGATACCGTTTTCATTATTTGCTTGTTGAAACACAGTAAAATTAATATCAAATAAGACACTGTTCTGAAATCTGGAGCAGCCCATCTCTGTAAGTTGTTTGTACTGTATCCTGGTATTTAAGTTAAGAAAAAAACACTTGTCATAAAATAAGAAAAAAAAGCTGGACTTTTTGCAATTAAATTTAATTTAAAAATTAATTTATGTATTTGTATGTATATAAAATATGTTGAAAAAACTTATTTTACAAAAATGTCCTATAAAACTAAACAGAGATTTTAGTTTGCAGGAAAGGATTAAATACTAAATAGCAACTTATCTCCTCCTTTTTAGTAGGTTTCGGACATAGAAAAAAACCAAAGCTTACCTCTATTCATGTTTTAAGTGATAGACAATTAGGAAATATTCATAAGAAAATAGAAATTGCTAACTCTAAAATTTTATAATTATATTCCTTCCTTTAAAAACATTTATACAGGCCTACCTAAGACCATTTTCATGCAAGTATATGATATACCTTGAGATCTCCCTTCATACCAAAGTTTGCTTCTCACTATGTCATCTCCAATTTTGCTTCTGCTTCCCTGTCATGAGTGTTCTTATGACTTTATGTATCTATAATGACAAATAAGAGATAATGTGATATTAGTCTAAGATTGTCTTAATTTGCTCAGTATGATTATCTCCAGCTGGATACGTTTCCTATAAATGACAATAAATTTATTTGTTATGGTTGAAAGATATGATGTGTGAATAAATCATGCTTTCTTTGTCTATTCCTCTATTCTTAGACATTTGGGATGTTTCTATAACTTCACCACGTTAAAGAGTCCTTCTAAGAACATTGGTGTACAATTAGCTCTGCAACATGTTGTTTTGGCATCTCTGGAGGAAGTACTAGAAAATTGTTAGCTTGGCCATACATTAGGGCTGTATTTAGTCTGAGAGGAATCTCCATCTGGATTTCCATAGTAATTCTCATTAACAGAATATTAATAGAGTTATCTTCCTTCCATATCCTCACCAACATTTGTTGTTATTTTCTCTATGTCTTCCATTCTGACTGTAGTGAGATGGAATCACAGTGCGTTTTTTATTTATTCTTATTTCTTGAGAAATAATTTCTTGACACCATTTTTTTCTTCCTTCAAACTCTCGCATGTAACTTTTACTTTCTTTCATAGTCACAGTTGCTCTGTTGCTCTTTCTCCCCGTGTGTGTGTGTGTGTGTGTGTGTGTGTGTGTGTGTAGAAATATATATTGTACATATATTGTATGTGTGTGTGTGACTGTGTATGTGTGTGTAGATGTCTGGATGTATATACATTACCTGCTGAGCCTGCTCAGTCTGTATAATGTTACTGTGTGTATGCTTTCAGGGCTGATACTTTTTGTACTAGATAACCAATTACTGTGCTTTTTCCTGAGGAAGGCTATTTCTCCCACTCTCTCCTTCAATATTTTTAGTTCTTTATTTAGAATCAAGGCCTTGTGAGTGCTTCTCCTTTCATATTAACACATATATATTGATGTTACCTTGCTCAGTCAATGTTGGGACAGCCAGGTTGGTGAGACTTCATGGGTATAGCTTCAGACATTTCTAGGAGACAGTCTCACAGCAAACTCCATTATTCTTTGTCTCTTATAATACTTATTAATCTCTGAGGCTTGGGTTTAGGACTTGTGTTATAGATGTATCAGTTGAGACTACACACTGCATCTTTACGTTTCAATTGGTTATGGTTTTCTTTAATGGTCTCCTTCTGTTGCAAAAATGTTTTCTTGATAAAGGATGAGAACTATACTCATCTGTGGTTCAAGGGCAACTATTTAGAATGTAGTTAGGGATTATGCTATCAGCAAAGTAAGTGGGATTGGCTCTCTTCCAATGTCCATGATTTCACTAGCTATAGGGAGTTGACTAGGTTTTCAGTACCAGGGATGATTTCCATCTTGGTGAACATGCCTTAATTTGAATTAGAGAGCAGTTGGTTGGGATGCATACAATATTGTGCCTATAGGTTTATTGTATCATGCTGATCATTTTTGTGCTTCCTAGGTATCATAGTTAACACTATTGGTTGTTTTTCTCCTTTGGAAACATGGCACTTGTCCTCTAGTGCCATGAAAGTTAGTTTTCATGGAGGAGTCTTTAGGTCAGACGCATCTCAGGTTCTGTAGACTCTGTGTCTGAAGTACACAGTATCTGCAGCAACAGTGACTCATCTTCTACCCCTGGAGAACAACCAAGGGCAATAGCAATAGCCTATAATGGGGTAATGAGGGCTCTAATTAGGGAGAATGCAGGAAAATAAATACATAAGAAGATAGGGGATGCTAAAATGACAGTAAGGACATTTGAAAAGTCATAAAGAAGCATATTATTAAATATTTGCCTAAATTTAAACCTGCAATGCACATAAGTCAGTGTAACTCCAAACAAGGTATGAGTGAGAAGTCATCTTTAGAGATTTGCTCAAGGATTTTTGTTTGTTTCTTTGCTTGTTTTTTTTATTTAAGATACTTTGTTATATTGGATTCTACCAATTGGATTCTCTATGTCCGTATCTTTAAGTGTTTTCCCTACTCTCCCCTCCATCTGTTTTTGAGCTTCAGATGTCACATCAAGATCTTTGATCCTTTAGGAATTGATTTCTGTATAGGAAGAGAAGCAGGGATCTAATTTCATTCTTCTATTCTTCTATGTGAGGCTATATTATTTTTGGTGTAACTATTTGTTGAAGAGGATGTATTTTCTACTGTACATTTTTTTTGGTATTTTTGTCAAAAATCAAATGCCTTTACCTCTAAAGGATTGTTTCTGGGTGCTCGTCTCTGTTACTTTGATTGTGTACCTACAGTCTGTGTTGGCACCATGCTACTTTTCTTACAGTGGCTCTGTGGAAAAATTGAAATCTGGACTGGCATTGACTGTTGTTTTGGTTTTGTTTTTGTTTTGTTGCGTCATTTTGTTTTGACATTCCAGGGTTTTCTGTGCTTTCCTATACACTTTTAAAATATTTTTTCAATTTCTATAAAGAGTGATATTGGAATTTCAGTAGGGATTCCATTGATTTGTAGGTCATTTGAGTATTATAGCCATTTTCACAGCTGGTAATTCTTCTAACCCATGATCACAGGGGTAAAGATTATTATATGTTCTTATATCTTCTCCATTTCCTCTCTTCAATGTTTTAAGTTTTCACAGCAGAGATCTTTAACTTCCTTGATTAGGTTTATCTTTGGTATTTATTTTTTCTTTTAATTATTGTTAATGGGGTTTTAAATTTTCATTCTCAGCATGTTACTTGTATGTAGTGATTTATATTTATTATCAGTTTGTAAGATTGTCAATAAAGCAAATATATGAGCATCATGTGAGGAATTTTCTAGATTAAGTTATGGAGGAGGAAAGGCCCAATTTATTGCAAGACTGAATAAGGAGAGATATAAGCACCAATAGTCATTTCTCTACTTCCAGATTGTGAACACAGCGTCATTCGTTTCTACAAGTTCCTGTTGTCATGCTCGTCCCAACCTAATGCACTATACTCTGAAACTCAGAAACAAAATATACTTTTTTATTTCCTTTAAGTTTTGGGGGTTATTTATTTTGCCATCGCAAGTAAGAAAATGATAATGCATACTATATAGGAAAATTATTTGTTTTAGTTATTTGTGGTGTGTGTGTGTGTGTATGTATACTATGATATGTGTTTTGAGATCAGAGGGCAACATTTGAAAGTCCATTTCCTGGTGTTGGCATAGCTGGATGGAAGTGTATAGAAAAATGCAAATAAATCTGAGCCTGTCACCCTGCACAAAACTCAAATCCCAAGTGGATCAAAGACCTCAACATAAACCCAGGCACTTTAAACTTGGTAGAAAAGAAAGTGGGAAATGCACTTCTACAAATTGGCACAGGCGACCACTTTGTAAATATAACACCAGGGGCACAGACACTAAGACCAACAATCAATAAGTGGGATCTCCTGAAGCTAGGAAGCTTCTGTAAAGCCAAGGACACTGTTAATAGGACAAAACAACAGCCTACAGAATGGGAAAAGATTTTCACCAACCCTACAAGTGATAGAGGACTGATCTCTAACATATATAAAGAGCTCAAGAATCAAGAGCCCAAAACCTTGAATAACCCAATCAAAAAATGGGGTTCAGATCTAAAAAGGGAATTCTCAGCAGGGGAATTACGAATGGCTGAAAGGCACCTGAAAAAGTGTTCATCATCTTTAGCCATCAGAGAAATGCAAATCAAAACAACTTTGAGATACCACCTGACACCTGTTAGATTGGGTAAGATAAAAGACACAGAGGACAGCCTATGCTGGAGAGGATGCAGAGCAAGGGGAACACTCCTCCATTGTTGGTGGGAATGCAAGCTTGTTCAGCCACTTTGGAATGCAGTATGGCGGTTTCTCAGAAAATTGAGAATCAATCTCCCCAAGGACCCAGCAATACCACTTCTGGGTGTATACCCTAAAGATGCACAGTCACACTCCAAAGGCATTGGCTCAACTATGTTCATAGCAGCGTTATTTGTAATAGCAAGAACCTGGAAATAACCTAGATGTCCCTCAAGTGAAAAATGGATTAACAAACTGTGGTACACAATGGAGTACTACTCGGCAGTAAGAAAAAATGATATCCTGAAATTTGCAGGCAAATGGATGGATTTGGAGAATATCCTCCTGAGCGAGGTATCACAAACTCAGAAAGATAAGCAGGGGATGTACTCACTCATTAGTGGACTCTAAACAAACAAATAAACAAACAATAAAAAAGCAAAGCATGCCCAAGCTTCAAACCACAACCACTGATCAGCTTGGGATCAGAAACACCCTGGACTGACTCCTTGGATCCCACTTCCCCTAGAGGAACACCCGACTCACTCTTGAGGGAGGGGGAGAAAACTGGATCTGCCAGGAGTGGAGACTGAACTAAGCAATATTGGGGCAGTGGGACCATGGGACTGCCTGCTGCCTGCCCAGGGAGGGGATGGGGAGTTGTGGAGAAGAAAGAATGACCTGATGTGGTGGAAGGGGGAAGGGACCTTGAATAAGGATATACAAGGATAGAAAGTGTGACTTCTTTGTTCATAATAATAATAATAATAAAAGAAAGAAAGAAAATAAATAAAATCTTTAGATAATAATAATAAAAAGAAAAAAGAAAAGAAAATATAAATAACAAAAAAAGAAAGTCCATTTTCTTCTTCAAATATAAATAGATTCTAGTGATCAAACTCAGTTCATCAGTATTGGTGGTAAGCACATTTACCTTTGAGGCATTTCACCAGCCCTAAGCAAGAAATTTAACAATTTCTTTTCCTGTTCATATTTATTTTATTTTTTATCATATGTTATTGCTCTGCCCTAGACTTCTACTACATTGATTCACATGGAGATGTGGGAAACTCTTGCATCCTTATTCATGATTTTAGCAAAAACTGCTTTTATCCTTAAAGAAATGGAGAATATAAAGTTCTAAAAATAATTTAAGTTGCTTTATTTCTTCAATGACTCATTCATAGTTCAGTAGTGTGTTGTTCTATGTCCATTAATTTGTGTATGTTCTATGGTATCTCATGTTAATTTCTTTGTTAATTTTAATTTTTTTCTTCTGTTTTTGCTTTCTTATACGACTTTTAAAATTCCTTCATTTCTTTAATGACTCATTGACTTTGGGTTGATAAGTCTGTTTATAGCTTGCAACAATGAAGATTGCTACGTATTATTCTCTTTTATTGCTACATATTATTCTATTTCATTTTACTAGGACACACAGAGTGATTTCTAATCGCTTATTGCACCTGGAAGCCTTCCATATGTTCCCATTCCTTCTCCATATACTAACACATATGAACCAGGATATAAGACTTTAAATAACAAAGCTTTGCAATATTGCAAGCATTTTGCCCTAAAAATCAATTCCATTTTACTGCTGTATACATTTTAAGTTCATTATTATTGAATCTTAATCTATTATTGCAGATGCAATATTTAATATTGAGTGCAGAGGTTCTTTATTTCTCTAAGAAAGTTTGGGCTTAGATTCTAAATACAAGTTGTATTTATATTGTTTCATTCAGATGCTGAAGAAAACAGAGTATGTAAATTTTTCTGATAAGTCTTAAAACCAGAGATATTTGTCAAAATCTCCTCAACAAGAAAGTGGAGATAGCTATATGATGACTTGGCTATTCTTATTATCTCCTCTAATAACTTCTAAGTTCTCTGAAGTGGCATATAACAAAGCATTATCAAGGAGTGATATAGCTCTAATCCCTGATATTTCTGTGTATTATGGGTGGATATTATCATTCTCATGGGCTACAGTGTTGCAATTACTGTGCCTAAGGTCTAGACATCCAAAGTATGGAGTTTATCTAAGAGTTTTATTCTTCACTCAGCCTTTACAATCAGAGTGAATGAATTACCACTTGATTTGTGTCAATGCAAATTCAATCAACAAATAAAAATTAGACCTGTAACATTGTAGATTACAATAATTATTACAGATTTAACATGAGGTATGCATAGTATTACTCCATTTTTGTCTTCTTGTCACTCAAATGAATATTGATCTGACTAGTAAGTCTCTGTAGACAGAATGGTCTTAAGTCTTAGGAGATGAAGTGTTCACTTCCTTAAGAAACAAAAATGTTTGAAATGAGTCACAACGTACAGTTTTCTTTTAAAACTCCCTTATATCTATGCAAGCTCAGCCATTGTCTGAGATTGAATATTATTTTTAAATATTCAAACAGGTATAGAGAATGAATAGGAGGAAGCTGTCCCTCACATGCATTCATACAGGGATTCAAGTTCTCTTCACTTAGCTTCCTTTTCCTCAACCACATCCTCTCATCTTTTTGATACTTTAAATCTCTTCTAATATTTTAAGACATTTATTTTCTTTTAATGTTTTTCTATTTTTCCTTTTTCTTCTTTCCCATTTTCTGTATTCCTTCCCCCTCACTATTACTTTTCTCTAGAGCTGAATGTGTATCTGTCTTTTATTATTTGTGTTTATGTATATCTGTTTGATTTACATAAAACAGATTCTGGGATGCCTAGAGTGTTAAATTATCTCTCAGATTAGTGAGAGCATATTACTAAACATATTTTCTAAAGAAAATATTGCCTTAATTATTAAAGGTAGCCTTTTAGGAGTGACTTTTACTTCCAGTGATAAAGTTGTGGTCATGTAGACATCAACTTGAAGTCTCTGGAACATGGAAGATTTTTAGTCACTTCTCCTTACAAAGCCAATGACTTTGAAGTGCATTTACAGTTCTTTGCCTTGAGTTACTGATTTATGAAGTGGGAGGAATATTAATTCAGGATCATTGTGAAATGATATACTTACAAGAGACTTTCTCCAAGATTTTACTATATAATGAGCTCTCTAGAAATGTCACTGTTATGTTTTGACATCACTATGTAATAATATATCAGAGTAATCAACTGCTTTCTAATACTTACTCCCTTTGAGTTTATTTGAAGATATTACTTAGTGTGCATTGAAAATATGTTGCCAAATAATGGCAGCTAATGAAACAAAGTCAGATGTGTTTTGTATAGTTTGGGAAAAGAGACTTTAAATAGAGAAGGACTACTCTCCTCTGACTTGTTTGTAGAGATATTTCTGTGTTGGCTAACACTCTAGAAGCCATTTGAGACAAGGGTCTTCTAATGCAGGTAAGGTGGAAAAAAAACTGGTAACTACAGATTGCCCATATTATTTATAATTTTCTGTATTATGCTTTAAAATCTGAATGATCAACTTTTATTATATTTAAGCTATTTTTCTTGGGCTCTTTTATTATATGCTGTTGAGTCTAATTGGAACTGACACACTCAGGCTTTATAATGCCTATTCCTCCAGCAGATGTCTTCTTTCACTAAGGTTTAGCAATTATTTCTCATTTAGTTCAATTTCTACTCCTGTTCCTGGAAATATTTGTTTTGCTTTTTGGCAATAGAAAGACTCTTAGTATGGAATGTGACTGATTCTTCAGGCTTTCTTTTTTTTTATACTACTTATGTTGAATTCTTGTATTGAAAATCTGCCTCATTTCTACTTTTCTGCTTGATGTTTATCCACATTCTATTGAATTTGTAACATGTACCATCAAGTACTACATGTATCCCAGAATTCTAGTGGTTTATTCAATCCACTTTTATTGCTATCTCTCCTTTTTATCTTTAAGGCAGCATCTTATGGAGTAGTGGAGAATGGCCTTGAACTCAGGATCATTCCATTTTAGTCTTTCAATACTGGGATTACATGTTGGTCATGTGCACATACTGAGCTCAACATTTCTCATATGCACTTTCAAAACGTCAATTTTTCAAACTTCTAGAACTTAATGTTGATTCTCTCACTTAGCTTTTCAGTACTCATTTCTTTATATTATTAATATTTTTTCAATTATTATGTCCAATTAGTGTGATCCACACTCAGTCTCCTTGATACATTCGAAATAAAATCCTGAGCATCTTAATTTGCATACATCTTATACAGTAACCTGCACATGACAATTTAATCTTCCTTAATGCATCTGGAAAATGCCCTTTAGAATTAGAAGGAGAAAGCTTTCATCTAATTATAATAGTTTACATATGCAAATGTTATCAGATTTAATAATCATGTTTCCCTAGAAATGATGAACAAAGCCACATGTAAATGGCTCATAAATACTGCTGATTAAGTTACTGTCCTGAGCCATTTACTATAAAAAATTACTGTCATTTGACTTCTAATCTATACTTTAGCATACATTTGAAACAAATATTCCTATATTTAAGATTTTTGTGTGGCTTATAATGAATAAATCAACTCAAGGAAATTAAAGAAAATAATCAGATGTCCCCTGACTCCTGGTGTTTCTTTAGTATGAATTTCATCTTGTTGACATGAACTTATCTATTTTAAAATAATTTCAGTATAATATGAATTATGAGCAAGAAAATGTGTAATGTGTTCTGTGATATGTAAACCTCTAGGTTTAGATGAGTAAACAGTATAACTAAAGTGAGAAAAATCCTTCAGTTTATCAGTGAACTTGTAAAACTCAGCCAATCAGCTGCATTAAGCAGTATACTGGCAATTGGAAAGAACTTGACTTTAGCACTGTTGCTAATCACTAAAGAAAATCCTATGAATATGAGAACAATGAAGAATAAAAAGAGATTAAGGGGATACAAACTGTAAAAGAAGAAGTAAAACTATCTTTATTTGCAGATAATATGATTATATACATTAGTGACCCACAAATTTCTACCACGGAACTTCTACAGCTGATAAACATCTTCAGCAATGTAGCAGGATATAAGACTAACTCAAAGAACTTTGTAGCCCTCCTATACACTAATGATAAAAGAGCTGAAAAAGAAATAAGGGAAACATCACCATTTATAATAGCTGTAAATAGCATTAAATACCTCGATGTAACTATAACCAAAGAAGTAACAGATCTGTTTGACAAAAACTTTAAATCACCGAAGAAAGAAATTGAAGAGGATATCAGAAAATGGAAAGCTCTCCCATGTCCCTGAATAGGTAGGATCAACATAGGGAAAATTGCAACCATACCAAAAGCAATCTACAGATACAATGCAATTCCCATCAAAGTCCCAAAACAATTTTTTAAAGACCTTGAAAGAGCAATACTCAATTTCATTTGGAATAATAGGAAAGGCAGGATTGCCAAAATAATTTTGTTCAACAAAAGAACCTCAGGAGGCATCACCATCCCCAACTTCAAATTATACTATAGAGCTACAGTAATATAAATAGCTTGTACTGGCATAAAAACCGACTTGTGGATCATTGGAATCGAATTGAAGACCCTGACATTCACCCATACACCTGATTTTTGACAAAGAGGCCCAAAATATTCAATGGAAAAAAGTATCTTCAACAAATGGTGTTGGCACAGCTGGACAGTAGTGTGTAGAAAAATGCAAATAGATCCAAACTAATCACCCTGTACAAAAACTTTAATCCAAGTGGATCAAAGACCTCAACACAAACTCTGCAACATTGAACTTGATAGAAAAGAAAGTGGGAAACACCTTCCAGTGCATTGACACAGGTGACCACTTCCTAAATATAACACCAGTAGCACAGACACTAAACAACAATCAATAAGTGGGACCTCCTAAAGCTGAGAAGCTTCTGTAAGGCCAAGGACACAGTCAATAAGACAAAACAACAACCTACAGAATGGGAAAAGATTTTTACCAACCCTACAAATGACAGAGGTTTGATCTCTAAAATATATTGAGAACTCAATAAACTAGAGCCCAAAGCTCTAAATAACCCAATTAAAAAATGAGGATCAGAACTAAAAAGAGAATTCTCAGCAGAAGAATTACAAATGGCTGAAAGGCACATAAAAATGTGTTCAACGCATCTAGGCATTAAAGAAATACAAATCATAACAACTTTGAGATACCACTTTATAGCTCTCAGAATGGCTAAGATCAAAAACACAGATGACAGCCTATGCCAGACAGGATGCAGAGCAAGGGGAACACTCCTCCATTGTTGGTGGGAGTGTAAACTTGTTCAGGCAATCTGTGATGCAGTATGACAGTTGCTCAGAAAACTGGGAATCACTCTCCTAAAGGATCCAGCAATACTGCTTTTAGGCATATACCCTAAAGACCCTAAGAGGCACATTGCACCCCAAAAGCATTATATCAACTATGTTCATAGCGGCATTATTCATAATAGTAAGAACCTGGAAACAACCAAGATGCTCCTCAACTGAAGAATGGATTAACAAACTATGGTACATGTACTCAATGGAGTACTACTCACTAGGTAAAAAAAAAAAAAAAAAAAAAAAATGATATCCTAAAATTTGCATACAAATGGATGGATTTGGAGAATATCCTCCTGAGCAAGGTATCACAAACCCAGAAAGAGAAGCAGGGATGTACTCACTCATTAATGGACTTTAAAAAAAGATGTCGTTGTATACAAGAGCTCAAGGCTAAAACATAGCTAAATGACTCAATGCTTCACTTCTGCATTGATGGACTCTGGCAGGGGTGTGGGTAAGGAAGGACTCATTTTCTTTAAGGGGCTTGCCACAGGGTGTTTAATTATGCTCCAGTAAGTAAATGAATAGCATGAGTGATTTTTTTTTGTTAATGGGGAGATCATAAGAGTGGGTATGAACCTGAGAGGACTGATAACTGAGTTTGTTGGGGTGCATGATGTTAAATTACCAAATAATAAATAAAAATAAAAGAATGGCAAACAATGATGGTTTAGAGCTCTGATAAATTAACCTTCCTTTATGCTTAAAATGTGTTATTATGAAGGGTAATGTTTCCCTTATTTATTTTTCAGCTCTTCTATCTTTAGTGTATAGAAGGGCTACTGATTTCTTTTTTTTTCTTCTTTATTTATTTTGTATTTATCAAAAAAACAGTAAAATGAATTTAAAATGCAGAAGAGTTAACAATAACTATAACGAAGATAAAAATCATAAGCATGACTTATCAAGGGTGATAATGCAAATAAGATTGCTACAAATACATTTACTTTGTGTTCAGCTTTCCCTCTGAATTTTTTTTCCATCCCTGTATATCCTTATTGAAGGTCCCTTCCCCCTCCCACTACATCAGGTCATTTTTTCTTCTCTGCAACTCCCATCCCCTCCCTGGGCAGGCAGCAGGCAGTCCCATGGTCCCACTGTCCCAATATTGCTTAGTTCAGTATCCACTCCTGGCAGATCCAGTTTTCTCCCCCCTCCCTCAAGAGTGAGTCAGATGTTCCTCTAGGGGAAGTGGGATCCAAGGAGTCAGTCCAGGGTATTTCTGATCCCAAGCTGATCAGTGGTTGTGGCTTGAAGCTTGGGCATGCTTTGCTTTTTTATTGTTTGTTTATTTGTTTGTTTAGAGTCCACTAATGAGTGAGTACATCCCCTGCTTATCTTTCTGAGTTTGTGATACCTCGCTCAGGAGAATATTTTCCAAGTCAATCCATTTGCCTGGAAATTTTAGGATATCATTTTTTCTTACTGCTGAGTAGTACTCCTTTGTGTAGATGTACCACAGTTTGTTAATCCATTCTTCAGTTGAGGGACATCTAGGTTGTTTCCAGGTTCTTGCTATTACAAATAATGCTGCTATGAACATAGTTGAGCAATGCCTTTGGAGTATGACTGTGCATCATTAGGGTATACACCCAGAAGTGGTATTTCCTGGTCCTTGGGGAGATTGATTCTCAATTTTCTGAGAAATAGCCATATTGCATTCCAAAGTGGCTGAACAAGCTTACACTCCCACCAACAATGGAGGAGTGTCCCCCTTGTTCCACATCCTCTCCAACATAGGCTGTCCTCTGTGCCTTTTATCTTACCCAATCTAACAGGTGTTAGGTGGTATCTCAAAGTTGTTTTGATTTGCATTTCTCTGATGGCTAAAGATGAAGAGCATTTTTTCAGATGCCTTTCAGCCATTCATAGTTCCTCTGCTGAGAATTCCCTTTTTAGTTCTGTAGCCCATTTTTTGATAGAGTTATTCAAGGTTTTGGGCTCTAAATTCTTGAGCTCTTTACATACCTTAGAGATCAGTCCTCCATCATTTGTAGGGTTGGTGAAGATCTTTTCCCATTCTGTAGGCTGTCGTTTTGTCCTATTGACAGTGTCCTTTGCTTTGCAGAAGCTTCCTAGCTTCAGTAGATCCCACTTATTGATTGTTGGTCCTAGTGTCTGTGCCACTGGTGTTATATTTAGGAAGTGGTCGCCTGTGCCAATTTGTAGAAGTATATTTCCCACTTTCTTTTTTATCAAGTTCAGAGTGGTTGGGATTAAGCTGAGGTCTTTGATCCACTTGGATTTGAGTTTTGTGCAGGGTGACAGGCTCAGATCTATTTGCATGTTTCTACACACTTCCATCCATCTATGCCAACACCATTTGTTAAATATACTGTCTTTTTTCCATTGAATGTTTTGGGCCTCTTTGTCAAAGATCTGGTGTTCATAGGTTTTGGGGTTAATGTCTGGATCCTCAATTCTATTCCATTGGTCCACAAGTGTGTTTTCATGCCAGTACCAGGCTGTTTTTATTACTGTAGCTCTACCAAAGGCAATCTACAAATTCAATGCAACCCATCAAAAGCCCAACACAATATTTTTTGGACCTTGAAAGAACAATACTCAATTTCATTTGGAATAACAGGAAAGCCAGGATTGCCAAAACAATCTTACTCAAAAAAAGAACCTCAGGAGGTATCACCATCCCTGATTTCAAGCTATACTATAGGACTACTGATTTCTTTGAGTTAACCTTGTATCCTGCTACATTTCTGAAGGTGTTTTTCAGCCGTAGCAATTCCTTGGAAGAATTTTGTGGATCACTTATGTATACAATCATATCATCTGCAAATAGAGATAGTTTCACTTCTTCTTTTCCAATTTGTATCCCCTTAATCTCTTTTCGTTCCTTTATTGCTTTAGCTAAAACTTGGAGAACTATATTGAATAGGTAAGGGGAGGGACGACATCCTTGTCTAGTTCCTGATTTTAGTGTGATTTCTTTGAGTTTTTCTCCATTAAGTTTGATACTGGCTGTCAGCTTCTTGTAAATCGCCTTTATTATATTTAGGTATTCTCCCTGTATTCCTGATCTTTCCAGGGCTTTAATCATAAAGAAGTATTGGATTTTGTCAAAGGCTTTTTCAGCATCTAAGGATATGATCATGTAATTTTGTTCCTTTAGTTTGTTTATATGATGGATAACATTTACAGTTTTTCATATGTTAAACCAGCCCTGCATTTCTGGGATGAAGCCTACTTGGTCATGGTGGATGATATCTTTTATGCATTGTTGTATAAGGTTTGCCAAAATTTTGTTGAGAATTTCGCATCAATATTCATGAGGGAAATCGGTCTGTAATTCTCCTTCTTTGTTGTGTCTTTGAGTGGCTAGGGTATTAGAGATGAAAAAGAAATAAGTCCCAGCGCACTCTGGAGTAGGGGCGGATAAACTCTGCAGGTCACCACACCCTCAGCACCTGCTGAGGGAAGCTGCACGGCTACCCGCTGCCACCTCGAACTGAGCAAGCCAACATCTGCAGGGGTCTCTGAAGGACAGACTCAGACCGCCCAGAGGTGAGGAGGGGTGACCAGGCCCAAGAGCCTATATCCCAGCCTGGGAGGGAGAGTCTAGCTCCCATAGCTTTCGATTCTGCTCTCGGGACAAGTGCTGTCTGCAGAGTCCCAGGGCACTCTGGAGCAGAGGTGGATAAACTCTGCAGGTCACCAGACCCGCAGCTCCTGCTGAGAGAAGCTGCACTGCTATCCGCCATCACCTCAAACTGAGCAAGCCAACATCTTCAGGGGTCTCTGAAGGACAGACTCAGACCCTGACCAGAGGGGTGACAGGAGGCACACAAATCCAAGTGCCACAACCGACCAGGAGCCATCTAATTGTGAACCACTGAAGCCATGGGCAAATATCAGTGCAAAAAATTACATAACAATACAAAGGACAACATGGTAACTCCAGAAGAGAGTGGTGATCTTACAAATACAAGACCTGAACTGAGCAATGAAGAGGAAACAGAAGGAAGCAACACCAAAAATTCCTTTTTGATGATCATCGAAGCTCTGAAAGAAGATATGAAAAAAAGCCTTAAAGAAATAGAAGAAAATACAAACAAAAAATTGGAAAAGATGAACAAATCTGTGAAAGAAACATGCCAGGAACTAAAAGCTGAAATGGAAGCAATAAAAAAGGCACAAAATGAGGCAAAGATGGAAATAGAAAACCTAAAGAATAAGCTGGAACCACAAATACAAGCATAACAAACAGAGTTCAAGAAATGGAAGATAGAATCTCTGAAGTAGAAGACTCAGTAGCTCAAATAGATATATCAGTCAAAGAAAATAGTAAAACTAAAATAGCCATATCTCAAAATGTTCAGGAAATCTGGGACACCATGAAAAGACCTAATTTGAGAATAATAGGAATACAAGAAGGAGAAGAATACCAGCTCAAAGGCACAGATAATGTTTTCAATAAAATCATAGAAGAAAACTTCCCTAACCTGAACAAGGAAATGCCTATAAAGATACAAGAAGCTTACAGAACACCAAATAGATATGATCCCAAAAAAAAGTCAGCGCTCCACATTATAATCAAACCACAAAACCTACAGAACAAAGAAAAAATTTTAAGAGCTGCAAAAGAAAAGAGCCAACTCACATATAAAGGCAGACCCATCACAATAACGCCTGACTATTCAATGGAAACGATGAAAGCCAGAAGGGCTTGGTCAGAAGTTATACAGACACTAAAACAGCATGGATGCCAAACTAGAATACTATACCCTGCAAAATTATCAATCACCATAGATGGAGTAAACAAGGTATTTCAGGACAAAGTCAGACTGAAAGAATATCTATCTATCAATCCAGCACTACAGAGAGTACTAGAGGGAAAACTCCAACCTAAGGACCTCAGATACACCCACGAAATCACAAACAATCAATAAGCCCACAGAAGAATACCCTAGAGAAAGGAAATACAAACAAGTTGCCACCAAAAATGGCAGGAAATATGAATCAATGGTCACTAATTTCCCTTAATATCAATGGTCTCAACTCTCCTATAAAACGTCACACACTAACAAGATGGATACAACAACAGAAGCCATCCTTCTGTTGCCTACAAGAAACACACCTCAACTGCAAAG
>PVIH01018566.1:0-23923 GCA_004025045.1 Sigmodon hispidus
GTGTGTCTCCTGTCACCTCTCTGGTCAGGGTTCGAATCCGCCCCTCAGAGACCCCTGCAGTTGGTTTGCTCAGTTCACTCAGTTCGGGGTCGCAGTAGGGATCCTTGCAGATACCCTCAGCAGCAGCAGGAGCTGTGGGTGTGGCCAGGTGCAGAGTTCAGCTGCCCCCTGCTCCAGAGTGTGCTGGGACGCAGCAGAGAGCACCGGTCCGGCCGAGATATTTCTTAAGTGGATGCTTCTCTGGGAAGCAAATGTTCTGAGAGTGATGGGTTCACCCCAAAGTCAAAGTGCACTAAGTTTCTCTTCTTGGAAGAAGTGAGACATAAGGAATAAATTTAGATTTAATTAGAAATTTGTCCATCTGCTTAGAGGTATTAGACAAGTGTTTGCCAGGTTTTCCTAAGCCATTTAGGGCTGTTTGAACAATTAACATCACTAACACAATACACTTGCTCCCAGTGGAAGACAGCATATTTTGTCATTAAAAGTCACCCAAGTAAGTTTCTCGAATCCTGAATGTCTTGCAATTACCCTCTAACGTATTTTGCATATTTTTAGACAGCAATAATTTCCATTTACAAAGTAAATAGCTGTAGAGACCGTCTGCTGGTGTTTCTGGTGGGTTTGAACAGTGATCAGAACTGGAAAATGTCAATTAAACCACCACACTTGTGTGCAAAGCTTGTTATCAACAGAAGTGATATCCTTTCCCTAACATTGTCTCTAATAAACTCTGGTCACCAAAATATCATAAACACTTTGTCAGAGTCCTAGTCTAAAACTTTGTCACACAGAATGGCACAAAAGCTTTCTTTTTAAGGAGTTTAGAGGGAAAAATGGATCAAAGTAAACCTCATCATTGCTTTCTTAAAAAAAAAAGATTTATTTATTTTGTATATAGTATACAGAAGAGGGGACCAGATGTCATCATAGATGGTCATGAACCACCATGTGGTTGCTGGGAATTGAACTCAGGTCCTCTGGGAGAACAGTCAGTGCTCTTAACCTCTCAGCCATTTCTCCAGCCCCTCATTATTGCTTTCTTAACACTTTGGAAATGTAGCACTTTGAGGCTAAGGCAGAATATTCTGCAAATTTAAGGCCAGCCTGGGCAGTATAGTGTTTAGCCTACAGAGTGAAACCCTGAAGACTGAAGGAGGAGAGTGACGGAGGACAGAGAAGGGCAAATGGGATATGCAAACCTATGACACGTATTTTAGAACGTTTCCTCTGATGTTGAAAAGCGATGCCTGAGCTCCGGGAGTCTGTTAAGGTGCCCGCCATGCTAGCATAAGATCGAAGTTCAATCTCCTAACAACAAAGCTGGATGTGGAGGCATGCATGTGCAATCTCAGCCCCGGGGAAGCAGACATAGATAAGATCCCTCAGGCTCACTGGACAACCAGCTCAGGTCTCAGTAAGAGACCCTGTCCCCTCACCCAAAGGTGAAAAAGAAGATCAGTTTCTGGAGAGGAGTAATACTTACGATTTTTCCCTGGCTTCGACATACATGTCCACATGCGCCTGCATATTCATGAGTACTTGCATGTACGCACACACACACAGTTAATGAATAAATATAATGCCTATTTTCCACATAAAATTTTGGAAAACACTTTTTTATTTACATCTGCTTTTTGAGACAACAGAAGAAAATTCTATGTATTAATGGCACATGTCTATGTCTTTTCAAAAGAAATTAGTTGACCTTTGCCCACAGCAGCACCATGCTTCCCGAGGCCTTTGCTTCTGGATCTTCTGCCCTGTTGGTCAGTGTCACAAGTTGCCTGGCACTTTCATGAGTTAAGTGTCAAAATCAGCCAACTCCTTCAAGCATTTTACGTGAGCAAATGAATCCACAAAGTTGTGTATCCCATGTCAAGTCCACAGGGCCAGGGGAAGCAGCTTGGGGTCTCACACGAGACTGGAAGACAGAGCTCTAGTTTCAACTGTGAATTATGTTCCCTGGATGGTAATTATGATCATTCTGGCCACTGAGTTTACCACTGAGAGTCAGCAGTACCAAGGCCACTGTCCCATGAGCTGTCACACATCAGTGCCAAAGAGACTCTGCTCACCTGGCTTTACTCTCACCTCTCACAGTGCTGGGACAATCTCGGAGTCCCTGGGGCATCAGGACAGGGACTTCCAGGTTCAGGGCTAGGACAAGCTTTTGTGCCTATGTCTCCTGTCTTTTAATGTCCCAGGAGGCAAAAAACACAGAGATGCAAAAGCAAGCAAAGAGAGGGGAAACATGAAGGGCTGGGAGGATGAAGAGAAAAGGGAAGGAGGGAGGGAGGGAGGGAGGGAGGGAGGGAGGGAGGGAGGGAGGGGGAGAGAGAGAGAGAGAGAGAGAGAGAGAGAGAGAACGATAGGTATGGTAGGTGCTGTGTCATCCCTGTGGTGGGTGGTATAAAGAAAGATCTAGAACAAACATGACACACAAAGACACAATTTCACCTAAATCCATCCTGGTGAACCAATGAATTTATCTGGGTCATTTACAGGAGCATAAGTGACTCACAGCCTACATCACCAAAAGGTTTCCTCTCTGCGGGTGATGACTAAGGAAAGCTGTGCCATAAGAGCCTCATTCCAGCTCTACTGCCTCTATGCCAAAGTCTGCCTGGACCACATGTATCAAGAATGTATCGAGGGTGAAGGTCTATCACCATCTCTCACACAATTACAGCCAGGGATTCTGTAGGTCAGCAAAGCCATTCCTCTTCATGATGACATGAGGTCAATCTATACCTGAGGGAAACAGGCAATAGCTTTTCTCTGGCACACTGAAAATAGAATTCTTCCAAGCCCAATGTTTGTTTGTCTGTTTTTATCAGTCATTTCTAGGTACTTAGCTAGGCAGTAGCATGTGAAACTGGGCGGCAGCAATCCTTACTGCATCTGTGAGACTGAAAAACGTGATTAAATCATATCGTTACAGTAAGGGGTAGAAATGAGTACAGACAACTCAGACTGTGAGAGTGCAGAGGGTTCCATAGAGCAAGATGTGTGTCAACCAGGAAGAGAAATGTGATGTCCTTATTCCACCAGAAGGTCCCTTGAGGCCACTCAGAGGAACATCGATTCCGAGTCGATTAAAATTGAAAGCAATTATAGACTCAAGGAAAAACACAAAAGCAAAAAATGAAAAAATTATAGTCACCATACCAACAGAACAGTGACATTGCCCTCCTACAGGAGTCATAGACACTGTACTGGCTGCCATTTCCCCAGCACCATAGACCTGTGTCCTGCCCTGCCTCAGTGGTGTGTTCTAAATCTTTGGATTATTTTCTACCATTTCTCTCTTTGCCCCTGAATCAGGTGTAAAACCTGAGCATTCTCTCTCTGCCTTGTTTGGCTCCGTGGTTCTAGTAACTGGTCAACAATACTCTGAGACCAACACCAACCGGCCAGGGTCTCTCCTAGTCCTCATGAGCTGACATCCTCCTTGAATATGGAATGTTCTTTATAGGCCCATTTGCTCAGACACTTGTCCTGAGCTGGTGGCACTATTTGGAAAGGTTATAGAACCTTTTTGAGATGGAGCCATGCATGAGGAAATTAGTCTCTAGGGCTTTTTAGAAGTTTGAGGTTTTAGAGCCTGATCCCACCTTTTGTGTGTATCACTGTTTTCCTGAGTCTGGGTGAAATGTGATCAGCCAAAGCCTTACTGTCACGCCTTCCTTGCCTGTGGTCTGTCTTCACCCACCAGGATGGACTCTGAGTCTCTGAAATTACACACAGAAATAAGTCCTTCTCCCCAGCTTGCTTTTGTCAAGGTATTCTATCATAGAAACAGAAAAGACACTCCTTTTCTCTGGAATGTTTCCCCTTGCACCATCTCGGCTGATGTTCTTCCCCTCACTAAGACATTTATCTTTCTGTCTCCTCGAGGAGGCCTTTCTGGGCTGCAGTCTTGGGACACTTGCCTGAACACTCTGTCTACCTCCCTGACTTCCTCATCTCTTTAACGTGTGCGTCATCACCTTGCACATTTTGTCAGGTCTCTTTCTTTCTTTCTTTCTTCAATGAACTGTGAACTCTCGGGTCAAAGGGTTTGGAAAGATTCCACTTACAGGTGAATCCCCAGCATCTTCCCAGCACTCTAGCACGAATGTGTGAGTAAATAAATTAACTGGATATTAAGAAATTGACATCATTGAATAATCTAGTTGATGTTGCCCTGGACTAAGTGGCCCAGGAGTCACCTTACAGTCTTTGTACCACAAAGAAGGAAATGGTTCTCACATTCTACTTGGCCCCTGGTGAACACTATTTACACAGTGTGTAAACACAGCCTTTTCATTTTAAACTTTGGGGATCCACCTGAACAAATTTGTTTGTGGTTGGAGGACATAATGTAAATGTTAACAGCCTTGTAAAGTTGCAGCTGAGAGAAAGCAGGATGTGGGAGACAAGATAGAAACCTTCATGTATTCATCTTAAAACTGAACATTCGAGTTGATGGAGGAAGAATAGAGGCATAGAGGTTAGCTAGTTACTTTGTTTGCTTTTTGTGTAAAGTCACAAAACAACCATAAGAAAAACTAAAACAATAGCAGGAAGATGCAGCCCTGTGAAGAGGTCGGAAGGAGCAGATAGGATGGAGAAAATCACGTTTTGTTTTCCTACTAGAATGCACATTCCCTAAAGCCCAGGTGAAGCTGCTGTCATGAGGAGTCATAGGGTATCAATGGCTTGAACAGAAGATTTTCGGCTCAGTGGGAGGACAGGTGAGTAGCCCAGGGTAGTAGACAGTCCTGTTTAGAAATTCAGGAAGGAATACTCACGGAATGAGTGATGAGAAACTGAGATACACAAAGGGAAGATGCTTCAAAGGAGGAGTCCCACGTCAGAGGCCTCATGTCATGTGACGGAGGAACATGGCATCTTCTCAAAATAGAAAGTTGGGTAGACTGAGAATCTTTTTCCAGAACTAGGACCATCTCTAACTTGGAAGAGTGCTTCCCAAACATGTACAAAGCCCCAGGTTTGCTGTCCAGTGTTACATAAAGCACTAGGCATGGTAGCTCACTACTGTAATCCCAGCACTTGGAAAGTAGAAGCAAGAAGAGCAGAAGTTCACGGTCATCATTGGCTATATAGAACGTTGGATGCAAGTTTGGACAATGTGGAGTCAATCTCTCAAGAATAAAAACAGACCAATCAAGAAGAATCATCTGCTGGCCTGCATCTCTGCTCTTGGGTCTGTCTCATTCAGAGGAATTTTTGAGGGCAGCATCATTGCGATTAAGGCCAAGCTTTCTTTAAGAACAAGAAAGGATATTAGTGAGGCAGCAAGGCTTAGAATTCTGGCTGTGTCTGGTGTGGTTATGTTCCCGTTTATTTGTGTACCTTTATTGACAGAGTTTTGACCCTTAGCTATACCATAAAGCACACAAGGGTTTGTCTTAACTTCTTTAAGAGAAAGTGTTACTCAAAGCCAATCACCTACCTATGGTGTATTGGTTACTTTTGTCATTGATCAATGCACCCAATATATGCAGCTTAAGGGAGTAAAGGTTAATTTTAGCTTATGGCCTCAGAGCTCAGTTCTTCATGGTGCAGAAGACTTGTAGAGCAGAGAGATGTCCACTGTGGCCAGTAGGAAGCAGAAAAGGAGCAATACTGGGACTCCACAAATGGTTTTCTCTCCCACACTTCTTTCTTGCTCCATCTGTTTTCCACCCTATGGTATAGGACCCCACATTCAGGATGCATTTTGCCTCCTAAATGCATGACCCCCAGAGGTTTGCCTTATATGTCTCCTCTTCGGTGATCTTAAGTCACATTGACAATGAATATGACCCATCACATAGGTAAAGATGAGGCTTTCAGTGTTTTGAACAGGACAGTGCAAATGGGGAGACCCTGGAGCTCAAGCCTCATTACCTGTGTGTGGTGGGAATGTTCGTCTGTATGTTGTATCATTCTGTAAATGAAGGAACTGTTTTGACCTGTGTGGGGTGCCACAGAAGTAGGTGGGAAAATTAAGGTTCAGGTACAAGGGAGTACTGAGTCAGTTAGACTCCATCTAGACACCCAAGAAGCACCATGTAGGACTACAGGTGAGTTAGGGGCCATGGGCCACATGCCAGGAAGATTAATGGAAATGGGTTGAATTAAGATGAAAGAGCTAACTAGCAATGTGCCTGAGACATAGGCCAAACAGGATGAAATTAATATAAGTGTCTGAGTCATTTTTTGGGGGGGAGTGGCCACAGGTAGGTCGAACCTCTGACCCATATGGGGTCAGAAATCTCATACAACCTGAGACCACTAGCCCTTCCCAGGGATGAGAGTCCCTTGACATATGTGTCTTGGCACTCAGCCCCCAACTCCTACCCAGAAAGCCTCCTTACCTTCGAATAACATATCTTGTGCAGAACTCATGTAAATTATTTATCCCATAAATGTCATGATACCTCTGCATTGGGCTCATAACACCAGCCCTGCCCACAGGAGGTTCAAAAATGAACATGTGACAATCCAATCTTCTGTCTCTAACCCAGACCTTATTTATGCACCTTTTCAAACAATCTGGTGTCTGCGCACATGAGCTGGCAGGTGCCCATACTCACAGGAGGTATGAAAGCAGCACATGGGTGCCCACAAAATCAGGATGCACACTCACGGGAAGTACAAGAAAACCATAGCTTTCCTCCTCCAAGTCTTCCCAGCCACTACTCACTGAACCATCACTTCCTTATAACCGCTCACACCCTGCAGCTGGTCACTTGCTCTCCAAGCAGGTCCTCTCAGGTGGGGGAGCATACTATACGGGGATGCACATGTGCATGAGCATGTGGAAGCCAGGTGGCCACTTCAGCTGTTCCTCAGGTGCCATTTACTTTGTTTTTTTGTTTTTGCAGGGAATATCTCCATCAGGAAAGCTAGGCTGGCCAGCAAGTCCTAGGAGATCTTCCTGCCTCATCCCCTGAAGCCCTGGTGTTAATTACAAGCACATGAGGCTTTCATGCATATAAAAGAAGCATTGTAGCAGCTGAGCCATCTCCCCAGGCCTCCAGTAAGTCTTAAATCATAACACAACGACAGACCAAGATGTAAGATATCACATTAATATGAACATTTCTTTCATTCAAAATATGAGGGAAAACCACAGCTCACACAGGCACTGGTACTCTAGCATCTGCTGTCTGGTCTATATGGGCATGCCTACAATGTTCCCATGAGGAAGAATTTATTTCCAGAGCTAAACAGAGATGCTGCTTATGCCCATTCCACATATGCAAGCACTGTGTGTCTGGGCTGGGGTCACCACACGTGTGCATGCCACTCTATTACACTTTCAGCATGATGACCCACAGCTCTGAAGTATTTAAGCTGGATATCAGCCTATAGAACTACCTTGTATAGACTTGAAGGCCCTCCTTGCAAAGACCTCTATGAAGGAACGCTTGTGAATTTACCTTGGTCAAGTTCTACCCCATGTACCAATCTGTCACTGGCTTTTGGGATAATATACACAACCCTAAGATTTATGATCTTGGTCAGCAGGCTCCATTTGTATTGAAAAGATAATGAAATACTTTTCAAAAATTTCAGTCCTCAGGCATGTCAAATAACACATGGGCCATTCAGAGAGAGTCACTCACAGGAGCAGGTGAATTCAAACCTTTCCCCCCCACCCCGTTATTTTTTCCGAAGCTATAGACACAAACCTCAAGTGTGTAATCTGACAACCAAAGAAACCCAGAACATTTAGAGAGTCCTGACTCTGCCAATCTTGACTGTGAACATATGAAATTCATACGCTCTGGTGAAGCCTAGAAAGGGCCCTTGCTGTCTTGACATCTACAGTAAAGATACAATCCAGTTCAGCCTGGATCTCATGGAGCTTGCTGAGGGAAGAGAATGTGATAATACCTCAGAAAGGCAGGCAGAGGCTCTGCACCCAAGGAAGATGTGGGTGGACAGGCATGGATCAATAGTCTTATCAAACCATCCACTTGCCTAGAGAGCATCCATCACCTGCTCCATGATTCCTCTCCACTGAGGAGGGGAGGAAGAGGACTGGGCCTATGGGCTGTGAGAAAATAAGGGAGTCGGTGAGAGCTGGGAATATCCTGGTTTGAGCTGTACAAGAAGTCTCCAGTGTCGAAACTGCCACTAGAAAGCAATGAAAAACAAAGATACAAACTAGAAGATGCATTTTCCTTCATAAACTTGACAGAATCTCTCTTCTTAACCCTGCCAATATTTATAAGTATATCCCAGGTCTCTTGCTACAACAGGAAAGAATGGGAGTCCAGGTCAAGAAAATACCAGACAGGCCAAAACACAGAGAAATCTACCATCTCTGATACAGGCAAACAAAAACATAATGGAAATTCGGGAGAACATCATGCTACCAAAGACACCACGAAACAGAAAAAGTAGAGTGAAATTTCCCCAAAGCCTAGACTAGAGGATATCCCATCCCCACAGCTCCAAGCGATATGCCTACATGGAGGACTCTAGACCCAAGGTGAGCTGGGAACCTGGACACTCTATGCTGATGCCGCTGACCTACAGGTCTCTGAAGGGAAAGCTTCAATCAGACTGCCAGATTTGTTTGGTTTGCCCTGGGATGTTAAGAAATTATTTATATGACTGATGAAAACAAAATATACCTCACAGCAACATAAAGAAATAAATAAATGAGTGAATAAATAAATAAATTCCAGGAACATATTTTTTAAAATCTAAATGCTTGGAGGCATAGTAGAAACTAATAACATAGAGCACTGTGTACTTCAATATTTGTTCACAGGGTTTATCTCATGTTAAGTGTTTCTGTCACAGAAAGAATATGGAACATACAGAAAACTCTGCAATGTGCCTGGGCCTTGCCTGGATTGGTGATGACATCACAATATTTAAATACAACCAGAGCCATTTCGTATAAGCCACTGTACTGGTTATATCTCGATACAACTGTTTAAGAGAAATCAATCAACCCAGTCTCTGTCTTAAAGTGCTTTATGAAGTTACAGGACAGATCCTCCCACCATCTTCTTATAACTAGATGTGTTCATAGGAGTCAGCCAGCATGTACATGCAAGTGTACACATGTGTGCACACAGGTATATAACATGTCTTTTTCTGTCCCTCCAACTATCTCCCAAACAATGAAACAGAGACTCATTAATAATGAAAGCTCGGCCTTTAGTGTAAGCTTGTCTCAATGAGCTCTTACACCTCAAATTAACCCATCTATATTAATATACATTCTATCACGTGGCATATCTCACTTCCGTCTTGTGCCTCCTGTTTCCTCTCTGTGTCTCCTGCAAGCTTAGATTCCCCCTTCTCTTTCTTTTTCTCCCCGAAAATCCTGCCTATGCCTCCTGCCTGGCTATTGGTCATTCAGCTTTTTATTACACCAATCATAGCAAATATATCTTCACATAGTGAACAAATATCTTACAATGTTTTCCCCTTCCTGTCTAAATAAAAAGTAAAGGTTTTAACTCTAACATAGTAAAACTCCATACAATAAGAACAATTATCAGGTAATAATTACATTCACAATGTCTAGTCCGTTTGTATTAAGTAAATTCAGAGAAAGTATTCTATTATCTATCCTGTCTCATTAAGCCCAATGTTTTATTATCTAAACCAGCTTCTATCATAACTTGTGTGATCATTCCTTAAAAAAAAAAATCTTTTTAGACCTTAACTCATCTTTTTAAATAAACAACTTAAGCTTTTAAGCTTCTCAATGATATCAAATTTACATCTTATGTAAGTTTCTCTTCTGAATTTGGTAACAAGAAAAACTGTAAAACTGTAACTGTTTTGTCTTCAACCCCACCAGAAACCTGAGAAAGACATAATATAACCTAAGTAAACAGAAAGTGTAGAACAAGCAATGTCCAAACCTACAAAAATGACAGAAATGGCTGCCTGAAGAGTCACTCAAGGTTCCTCTGCAACATTGAAGCATCATCTTCAGCCTACAGGCCTAGAAGAGCCAGCAGACTTTTCTGAAAAGCAGGAATTTTGAGGACTGTCCTGCGCTGTCTTGGCTAAGTTCAGCAGTCACCTTCTTTTGTGCCCTACCTGTCCTATTATGAACAGCATACCATCAGGAGCTGAGGTCAAGGGCAGTTTCTTGCTCATACGGCAAGCTTCGCCACATTGAAAGCGAACTCTACATGGAGGTTCTTCAATGCCCATCATCTTCTTTTGAAGTAAATTGGTACATCCAGGAGCAGACTTGTCTCACTGTCATGAAACGCCTCGGGTTATTAAAACATCTTAAATGCCATATTCTGTAGGTGTGTGAAGTGTTTGAAGACCATCTGTTTATCTAAACTATTCCTGTTTGACCTTAATAACATACCTAACATGCTTACATGTTTAATTGGTAGATGACTAACTACTAACCTCTATTTCTTAATTATCCTGATTAGTTCATAATAATAACTTTCAAGGACTAGAAATTTATATTACATTGTCAAATGAGCTACATAGGTATAATTCCTTAAACAAGAATAGAAGTATATAGAGTACAAAAAAAACCTTAAATTTGTATCAATATATAAAAATTCATACCAATATAAAATATTTGAGAATAATGATTGTTCAAAATTAGACTCAACAATCCACCCTTTTGCTCTATCATTTCTATACTATATCCTCACCTTTTCCCTTCAAAAAGAGTCCCAAAGTTTTATCTCTTCTGTTCAGTTTTTTCCTGACAATTATCAATAACAACTAGTAACCAACACCTCTAAATGATGATAAATACCCATAATACACCAAATGACCAAAAACAATCTACCCTAACTTTTAGAAAAGTGAACCTCAGTCATGTTCTCAAGAATGCTTCCTGTTGTCTGGGGGAGATTGTATCTTTAGGGGACCCTGAGAAAATTGAAATAGTAGTCAAGTCCTGGGAGAGATATCTATAGCTGTATTTTTTTTTTTTTTTTAGTCTTTGTGTGATGGGAAAGTATAGAGCTTATCTGAAGTCTTGGCTGGATAGTCTGTGAGGCTGGATCTTCTCAGCTAGCAGCATTGAAGTTGTGCTGGATGCACAATTTGGAGAAAATTGCAACAGAGGCATTCTGAGAGGCTGGATTACCTGGGATACTTATCTTTATTGGTGTCTAATACTTTTTTTCTAAAGGCATATAAACCTTTAAAGGCAACATGAATATCCGCAATAGCAAAGTATGAAATATGCAGTGTACACAGTCAAGTAATTTTTTTGTTCTGTGTTTGAGCAGATAAAAGGCATCTGTTTTCTTTGTAAGTCTGTTTGGACTGTATAGCCAATATAAATCTTTATCCATCCATGTTAAAGGATGGCATGTAATAATAAGTCATGAGGACTCCATAGCCAATATAATTTATCACGTCTCATTCATTCTCAGAGCTGTCTCTGTAGTAGAGAGATACAGGTCATCTGTCCTGTAGCCTTTCTTGGTTTCCTTTTCATGCCTGTAGTCAAGATTTCAGGAGGCCTCCCCCAAACAACTCTGATCTTCATTAATTTTTAGGAGAGCCGTAACTTTTTATTTGCTGTGGAAACAAAGGCATAGCTTCTCCCCCAACACAACATACTTTTCTGACTCCCATTTTGAAGTTAAAACATCCTTAACATATATAAACTGCTTTAATTTAGCAATATTTATAACTCAATGTCTCTCAGCAGCTGTGTCTTTTTGTATATTAGTATCTTAAAAATTCAAAGTCAACGAAGCACCATACAGGATCCAGACTTCCTGTGTAGTTCCCATGTTTTCATGGCTTATTCTTTTCATATTACTTTATCTTAAAGACTTTTATTACTTTTAAACTTTTTCTATGACTATCTATTCCTATTTTATTCTCTTTTTTAAAAGCATCTAAGCACATTTTCAAACATACTATATTTGTTTAGTCTTTTTTTGGTCTAGACATTTTTTCTGTGTGTGCCTGCAGCATCCTCTGTGTGACCCAAGCCTTAAATTGCTAAGCAGCAATTAGGTCTCCGTGTGTCTCCACTTAGCACATGGCCTGGCAGCTGGCTCTTCCCTCTTCCGGTCAGTGAGGACGGATCCTCATGCCTGTGAGCCCTGGCCTGGAGCTGGTCTATCTGCCCCAACTCCAAACAATGCTTATTCTTAGTCTCCCACCACTGAGTAGCACACTTTCTGCTGCTCATAAACCCCATTTAAGTGCTTGGCAGCAGGGCCTCTTAAAAGTGCTGCAAGCATTGAGTCTATTCAGAGCTTTTTATTTTCAGCTTTCTCTGGTCCTATGTAGATTTACATGCCCCATGTTGGGTACCAAATGTAACAATTCTTTTTCTGTCCCACCAGTCAGTTCCCAAATAATGACACAGAGGCTTCTTAGTAATTATGAAATCACAACCTATAGCTTGGACTTGCTCAGTTGTCCCTCCCCAAGGAGAACTAACCGGGTTCAAAGCACAGGCAGCACCAACACTAACTTGCTCTTATAACTTAAATTAACCCCCTTATATTAATCTACGTTCTTTCATGTGGTGTTACCTCTCTTCCATCCTGAACCTCCTTTTTTCTTTCCATGTCTCCTGGCTTCTCCTGCATGCTTAGATCTCTCCTCTTCTTCCTTTCTCTCCCCAGAAATCCTGCCTATAAGTCCTGCCTAGCTAGTGGCTATTCAGCTTTTTATAGCACCAATCACAGCAATATATCTCCACGCAGTATACAAATATTCCACAACACACATGACTGCATGTATTGAGCTAAATATGGATGAAAGTCTCTATTTATTTGTATCAGGAATTCTCATTGTCACACGCTAGTCTACAAATATTATACAGGTTACAAAAATGGAGAATAGAATTGGCTGCATTGGTCAGCTTGAGGATTGCAAATCAGAGCTTCTCAGTGGAGGATTTCCAGTACCACAGTCTGATTTTACAGTAAAAGCTCCAGGGATGCAGAGCTGTGGAGATCACTGCTCCCACGGCAGCGAGGTGTCCATTGTATTTGGACTCCAGGAAGAAAATCTAAAGAATTATGCGGAAAAATCCCAGTGGGTGGCCAGGTTTAGGAAAACATGTTGCTGCTTCTCTCTGCCCCTATTACCTATAAAAGAACATTTCAAATGGTCAACAGCTCAAATTTATGTGAACCCTAAGGCGTAAACTTCCAGAGCTGGGAACAGAGACTCTCTCACACAGTTCTCATTGTTAATAGAAATCTTGTGTTCTTCTTTCACTGGGAGCCCCTTATTGAGAATAAATTATGTTTGAGAATCTCTCTCTCTCTCTCTCTCTTTCTGCGTGTGTGTGTGTGTGTGTGTGTGTGTGTGTGTGAGTGTGTGTGCATGAGTGCTTGCACATGCATGTATGTATGCACATTGGTACTCATACCCTAAATGTCCCTAACCACCCATATTCAGCAATGGTCTCATAAGAAAACAAAGCACTGAATACAAACACATGTCTGTTCCTCAAATAGTCTTTGCACATGTCTTTTCCCCAGTGATTTATTTTAAATCAATCCTGCTAAAGTTGGAAAATTCTCAGTTCTAAAGCCAGGCTATGGCCCCAGGAATACATTATAAATTAATACATAGTTAATGTATTGAGGGGAGTATCCTATGATCATTCTTGCCATGTGAGGGTCAACTTCTGGCCACCACACACATGTATGTATATGTGCATATCAATATATGCACATGCCAACAGGATCATGTATTTAATAATAATAAAATAATAAAATAAAATAATAGAAGAGTCCATAATAAACCCTGTGGTTTATTATGTATTTTAAAAATTGGGGGTAGGACATTATAGCTACTTCCATCGTGGACTACAGGAAAACAGGTACCTCCTCAGGTTCCTGAATACACACCCAGCCTTCTAAGAGTTTCTGTCCTCAACCTGGAGTCAATGAGAGCTTACTGGAGGTACAGCACCCAGCCTTGGAGGGCCACGCCAGAAGAAGGACCAGAAAGGGGTGTACTGACACTTGGATAGTGTCTGTTCAGGCACACAGTGTTGGACTGTCAAAAGATCAGGGATAGAATCTGTAGTCTTCAATACAATTCCATAAAATAAAACAAGGCCTCACTCAACCCTCTTACAACTTAGCCATATCTTGAATACCATGCACCCCTGTACTGAAAGCAGAAAGGTGATCTGAGCAATAGAAAGATGTAATTAACAGGCTATATCACACACAGAAATCCCAGAGCAGTGAAATAAAAGTTGCATTAAGAACAAAAGCTATTCATTCTATAGTAATGAGCCCAGGACCTCAGGTTCCTCTAGCTTCAACCTCCAAAGTAGTAGGATTATAAGTGTTCTACCACACCTGGCTTAATTCAAATTAATTTTTAAACTATTAGACTAAATGTATGTATACATATATATGTATGTATATCTATGCATATGTATATGTGTATATATACAGATATATGAGATGCTATAAGGTTTTGGTACACACACACACACACACACACACACACACACACACACACACACATATATATATATATACTACTGAAATCAGTCCAAACCTACTTATCTCTTTAAATATTGAGGCTTTTATGGTGAAAACTTTCAAATTCTTTCTTTTACCTTCCCGAAATGTGTACAGTATATTATCATTCTGTAAAGCAACCATCCTACTGTATAGTAGGACTCTAGAACAGCTTACTCCTAACTGTAGCAACACCCATCAATCAACAATTTCCCTCTCTCCTGCTCTTAGATCTCAATCTCTAGTACCCACCATTTGACTCTCAGCTTCACTAAGGTCAACCTTTTCCGACGCTGTGAGTGAGTGGCATGCTGCTTGTCTTTCAATGCCTGGTTTATTTCATTCAATGTAGTGTTCTACAGTTCGTCGTCCATGTTGTCACAAATAGCCTGATTCTTGTGTGTGTGTGCGTGTGTGTGTATGTGTGTGTGTGTGTGTGTGTGTGTGTGTGTGTGTGAATAGCAATCAGTGGCATATATGTACCACATTCTTTATCCATCCATCTTTTGATGGCAATTCAGGCATTTCTGTTCTCAACTGTGGTGAACTGTACTATAATAAACAACTCATGAGGAGTGTACTTTCCTTAAGTTTCAGGTAGTCTCAGAATTTCTAGAGCTGGGTGTGCAGTGTGACATACTCCACAGAGTGAACTGGGTTCTTCGTGTGGGATCCATTCAGGACTTGTCCCAACGCTCTTCCTTCAATGCAGATAACAGTTTTCTTTCATTCAAGCATTTTGGGGATTCCATGTCACTGACTGTCACAACATCTTTCTCAGGCTTCCATCTAGCTTGGTGACTGGGAAGGAGGAAGGTGAGGCACCGGAGAGTTAGATAATTGGATCTCAGAAAGGTAAGGGGACCCTGCTTCTTACACAGAATCAAGTTTTCAGAGAAAAGCATAAAATCTCAATTTTAAACTGTCTCAACTACTGATTTCTTATATTGAACTGTTTAACTTGAATAAAAATGGATAAATGGTTTCCTTTAAAACTATAGAACAATAAAATATATCTAAGTTTATAAAAATACTTTTGTAGTTGAATTACGGAAGCTATCTAAAAGATGTTGATAAGTCCAGGGAGAAAAGGACCTGTTTGATAATTTAAAAAATTAAGACTAATAAAAATTGGAAGGTTCTCATATTTTATTCCAAATTTACTAGAGAGATCTAGTCATTAAAACAGTAAAGCATGGACATGGGGACAGGTATATTGACCAATGGACTTGAATAAACCTTCACAATGTTCTAAGATGTTAGTAGTGGTCCCAAATCAACCAGTGAGGAAAGGGTAGTCTCTTCAATACTTGGTTCAAGATCAATTGAAGGCTGCATGCTGTCTAGAAGAAATTAACCTTTACCAAATATTATGTATAAATTAACTACACAGACCTCGTCATAAGAACTAAAAGTACAGAACTGTTAGAAGAAAACATGTAGAGAATGTTTCTGGACAATGGACTGGCAGTGAATCTTAGATGACATGAACAAATATTTCCTTATAGAAAATGTACTAATGGTCAGTAATGGCATGAGAAGGCCGACATCATCAGTCCTCAGAGAAGGTAAATCAGACCATTATGAGGTATGCATTATACCCACTTGTAGAACAATTAACAAAAACAAAAGCCAATTACAGGTATTATAAAGATATGGATAAGTTAGAATCCTTGTGTATGACTGATGAGTAAAAATAGTATAGTGTAATATTGATTATATTGGCATGTATAATGAATGATATAGCATAATATTGATTATATTGGCATGGTATAATGTAAAGCTGTCATGCACTGTGTGAGCTCACTGAGAAACTAACACCAGAAGTGAGGTTTGCACCTCATTTAATCATTGTCCTGAGTACCCCCAAGACCTCTTGTCTGGAGATGGGCTGCCCCTAATATATGAGAGTAAAATAAGAGAACAGCAAAACATACCAAGAGTAATAACAGCTAGACGGTACACCACGCCTGCGGTGGGAAATCAAAGCAGAATGTTCAGCCAAGCCGAGCTCAGCATGGAGAGAAAGCTCAATCAGAAACTCCAGCTGGCAGTTTCATGGGGCTTCCCCAGCCAGTTCCTGCTGCATGTCAGACTCTCCATCAGGGACTCCAGTTGACTGCCTTCACGGGGCTTCCTCAGTCAATTTCTGCTACACTTTTTTTCAGGTATATTTTATAGTTATGAAAGGTTTTTGCCTACATGTATGTCTATGTATTATATTTATACCTTGTAACCTAGAAAACCAAAAAGAGGTCTGATCCCCCTGGAAATGAAGTTACAAATGGTTATAAGCCACAATGTGGATGCAGAGATTCAAACTCAGGTCCTCTGCAAGAGCAACATATACTGTTAATCACTGACCCATGATAACATTTTGTTATCTGTCTGCTTGCCTGCCTAGATCTTCTTCTACTTTGGCTTGTTATAAACTCATCCATTTAAAGGCAAAAGTGTAGCCATCATAGCTCAGTCTCAAGACTGTACAGAACACATAGTCAACATGAAACATGCTTGGCCAGCTCCTCAAAAAATTAGAATTCAGATCTCAAATAGTCTTCTGTACACCAAAGTTCATAGAAGCTTTATACACAATGTCTAAACTATAGAAACAATTCATATGTGCAATGATAAGCAAACACAGTACACATGCACATATATTTACACACACACACTCATACATACAATGAAATATCATCCAGTCTTAGAAAAGGGGATTTTTATCATATACTACTATATTATGAACTATGAGAACACTATGCTAAGTGAAAAAAGGCAAACCCAAAAGAATAAATACTATACTGTCCATACATATACATATATATGTATATATATATGTCACCTAGAGTAGCCAAAATCATGTTCATAAGTAGAGTGCTAGTTGACAGGAAGCTATGCTATATGTGAGTTAATATTTGATGGGTATAAATTTCAGTTGGGAAGATGAGAAGGTTCCAAAAATGGATGGTGGTAATGGTGATACAGCACTGCACATAAACTTGATGTCACTGAACTGCATGCTTTAAAATGACTAAGCATTGTGTGTTATTGCGATGCTTGCTTTCTATTATCAACTTGATATAACCTAACTATAGTCACTTGCAAAGGCAGGAGTCTCAATGAGGAATTGTCTGCATTTGACTGGCCTGTACGCATATCTAGGGGAATGGATTGTCTTAATCATACTAACTGATGTGGAAAGATCCAGCCTACAGTGGGTGACTTCATTCCCTAGGTGACATGGAGATATGTAACTGTCTTGAAAGTGGCAAAAGCCAGTCTGAGTACAAGCAAGCAAGCATACATGCATTCACTTCTCTCTGCTCCTGTAATGTGATATCAAATGTTGTGAGTTCCAACCACCTAGACCTCCCTGTTATGATGGATAGTAATCTGGAACTGTGAACCAAAATAAATTCATTCTCTCCTAAGTTTCCTTTTTGTCTTATTTTATTATAGAAACAGAGCTGAAACTAAAAGTTATTATGTATATTATATTTATATCATATACATTTATATCTTGCCACAAAAAAAATAAAACCACAGCCAAATACTACAGTTCATAGTATCCCTTGAGAAGTCATCATTCATATAAAAGCCTGCTGTAAAGAAGGCCTCTGTAGCCTAGTAATTCCTAAAGCCAAGAACCTGACTCATGTATTGTCAGCCCCCTCTCCTAGGCATTGGTCTGGGGAAACACAGTTTCAGATGCTACCTTGATGAGATTTCACATCACCAGTGTTGCCAGGCATCAAGCCAAACTCCTTGGATCATCAGATTTGAAAAAGAACAAAATATTTGCATATAAAGATAGTTCTGAAGAGTTGAAAGAAAAAAATTAACAAGAGTGGGAAGGTGGGCTTAGGGAGCAAAGGAAGCTCCACCTGTCGCCAGGACATCATCTCCCTTTGTCTTGGATTCTTCATCAACAGGTAGAGAATATCTTCCCCATGACAGAGCACCAGCAACATGCAGCGCCCCTGAGAGCAGCTGGGCAGAGCCTGTCTAGGGAGTGAGGAAATGGCAGGACTCCTGGGAGGAACTCCAGCCAGTCTGTAGCTGTGCATCCCTGAGGCCCTATGGGATTCCTGATAGATTCATTCTCCAGTCAGCCTCTCCATGGATTCTAAACCCACCATGAATCTGTCTGAAAAGGACATGAACTTCAGATACTGGACTTTCTACCCCCAGTTCCCTGAACCTTTTGTGTCTTACTTCTTTAGCTCAGCATCATCCTAATGCAGCTACAGCCATAGCAGAAAGGCCATGAGCTCTCTTCAGTCAGAAGCAGGAATTCCCAGGAGAGTTAATTTAAAGGAGAAGCCCTTCCTTATTGGTATAAGGATTCTTCAGCCAAAGCAGCAGCGTGGCATTCCACCCAGTGGTTTCCACACAGACGCCACAAGGTGTTTCCTAGAGAGAAGAGAAATTGGTCTCATCGCAGTAGAACCCCCAGGAAAGCTGCAGGCTGGGCAAGTGCCCTGTGCCCTCTGTTTCTGTGCCCTCCGTCCTCCTGTGTTATCAGCTTGCCTCCTCCACCTAACAACTGCCCTGAGCATTGACCTTCTACAGGTGCATATAGGTGGGACCCTACTGTCACAGGTGGGAGACGATAATGGGCTTGTGTGGCCACTCTGCCACAGCCATCCAATTAGTTACTGGTAAGGACACTAGGTGGGCTCCTTTGACGTGTATCCGATTGTGCCTCTAGCTGGAAGCGAGGACGACATCTCCTTCCCTATCCCCCCCTTCCTGAGCACAGTCCCTTCATGGTGTCTTTGTCATCAGCCGCTCCAGGCACCCCACTGTCCGCTTATTTCACAAGCATGTGGCTCTCCAACAGTCGCCTCTTTCAACAGCAAAACCTAATGGAAACAAATTCAGTCCAAGGGTCAATTATGGGCTTATTTTCATATTTATGGACTGAATACGTTCCCCTAAAAGACGCTAATGATAGCCTAAGGGACAAACTAATCAAAACAGCAGCCAAGAGCAGAGGAAAGGAAAGCGTCAGCTTTGAAACGCTCCCACAGCCCTCCTAGCATGCGCCTGCCTCCTTCCCTGGTCCCTCTTCAGTCTCTGCCCAAACAAACACTTGTAAAATATCTTGACAAAAATCAGTGTCTTCACAAAGGAAGGCTTAGCATTCTCCTCCTCTGCTGGCAGAAATAATAACATGAAACATACAACTCCTTCCACTCAGGGCCTCTAGATGTTGCAGTGAAGAGATCCTGGTACAGGTCACCCTTGAATGTGACATTCCTGGGACATGTGAAACTGTCACTCACCCTGGTTCACCAGCTCACACAGTGACAGGAAGGACAGGATAGCGAGTCCTGTCTGACTTAACCACAGTGTCCAAACCACAGGTTAATGGCCTCCATATACAGAGTTGAGGGAGGCCCTCACCACTGACACACCCCATCAGTGAGATGATTTTTATCAGAATAGTCACTGGATTCCCTGATTGCTAACAGTTCAGCCATCTTTCATCTGCTTAGCTGGAGGATAGTTATAATTAGAAGTGTTTGGAGAACCAATGATTACCAACATGGAAGAAGTGTCTGTAACATGTATTCTAAAGCCTGGTGTTGCAAGTATTCCACAGTGAGTGTTTAATTAGTGCAGCTTATTTACCTGCATGTGGATGCATTCGTGTGTGTGTGTGTGTGTGTGTGTGTGTGTGTGTGTGTGTGTGTGTGTGTACGTGCACACATGCATTATTGCATGCAAGTACATGTGTGCTTAGGCAAGAAAAGTTAAAGTGCAGGTGTCAGGTGTCATTCCTCAGATGCTGTCCTCTTTATTTTTGGAGACAGGGACTCTTGTTGACATATGCTTCAGCGATATAGTTACTGGAGATCTGCCCTCACTCAAGTACATACTCCCTACCCAAGCTCATGCAGGTGGTGCTCGTTAAGTTCAATGGGTCAGAAAGAAGAAGCAGAAGGGGGAGAAAGAAGAGAAGGTGAGACAAGTCATTGTCTAAAGCAAGATGAGTACCATTTCAGACTCTCAGAACAAGAGCAAGGTGAACCAGGAAAATCAGGCAGCTTCCTAGAGAAAGCTGTGTGAAAACTGAGACGTGAGACCCACCACCAGCAGCAGCAGGAGGAGGAGAAGAAGGAGGAGGAGGAGGAAGAGGAGGAGGTGGAGGAGGAGGAGAAACAAGAAAAGAAGACTACAGTGGTGAGAAAATCAGCATCCCATTGAAGAGCTGCAGCCAGGGAGGATGTTCAGAGCACAAAGAGACCATGGCACCACAGGAAGGAGACAAGTGGCATGACATGATGCCGTGGTTGACTGATGCCATGACTGATCAGTGCTGTGGGACCACAGCAGGATATTTGAACTCAATTCTAAGTACTAAAGGAACTTGTTTTGCAAAAGATCTGAAATGGTAGCAATAGGTGTGCAACGCCCCTGAGAAGTGTGGAAAGTAGAGTTTTATTCAAACATCCTGTCCTTACCTATGTAGTCCCATCCCCTGCAGGTGGGCAGCACCTGTGACCACATTGGACAGATGATCCCTGTGCTGGGATTATGGTCTTTGGAAGAGATGATGGGATTTTTATGGATATTGCCAACATTCTTCAAGATGAGTTCATTAGACTTCTCAGGTCTGACTAAATCAGGTGAGCTCTTAAGAGACAGGAGCAGAGAGATGGGTCCCCATGACGTGGAGCAACCATCTTGCTGTGGAGGGAGCACAAGACAGGGACTGTGAGAGCAAGCTTTCATCTAGGTGTGTCTTTCTCAAACATGAGCAGCTGGTTTCTGTCAACAGAACCCATAAGAGGACCCCAGTGACAGTTCATCCAGGATCCATGCCTGGGTTGCCCCTGCTGAGAGGACCTACAGAACCAGAGATTAGCAGCCACTGAGTCTGCAGTGCTTGGTTACACCACAGTGCAAAGCCAACAGTGTAAAAGACAAAGAGGCAAGAGAAAAAAGAAGGACTCTTCCCTCCTTTATGAACAAGCAGTGGTGTGAGGTCCAGTTATTTTTTTAAACTATTCATTTGTTTATTTTGTATACAGTATACAGAAGAGGCACCAGATCTCATTATAGATTATAGGTTGTGAGCCACCATGTGGATGCTGGGAATTGAACTCAGGACCTCTGGAAGAACAGCCAGTGCTCTTAACCTCTCAGCCATCTCTACAGTCCAGGTCCAAAGTTATTATGATGCTGTAGAATGTGGAGAAAGGATACTGAGCTTGTTTTGTAACAAACTAAATCTATACTCATGTTAATTAAAAAATAAAAACTACATGAGATTTTTTTTTTTTTAATGAACACACCTTGATGACAGGTTGGTGGACAAAAGGAGTGTTGAAAATCAAAATAGCAGAGAAGCCAAGATTTAAAATGACTTCATCAGTTGAAGTCCGTATCTGCAGACAATTGATGAATAGACAGCCTGGAAAGCTTGTTCTGAGCCTGGAGATCTGAATTCCAATCCTCAGAACCCACAAAAACCTGCATGCAGTGATGTAAGTGTCTGCAATCCCTGTGCACCCCAATAGGAAAGTGGGATGGAGCATCAGAAGCTGGGGAGTCAGTGAGCCTGACTGACAAGGTAGTGAGTAGACCCTACCTCACACAAAGCAGAGCTGCCGTGGGGACTGGCACCCAGATGTTACCCTCCAACCTCCACGTGCTCACTGTGGCACTCACATACAAGAACAGTTACATAGGGAGAACACACACACACACACACACACACACACACACACACACACGGGTGAGGGAGACTTGCCCATCGGACACAGGTGAAACCAAACATTTTAAAAATTAAAAAATAAGGTCCAAGAAAAGGCGAAGCTACAGTGATATGGGTATGCAATAAAAGACCTTACTGGAACAGAAGCTGAACATCACCAAGACACCCAGAAGGAAGAAATCAAAGCATTTGTACAACAGGCCCACTATTTCCCCAGTTCTCCCATTCAGGTCCCTCTAGCTGCATCATGGCAGAAAAGAGGTCTGCTCCCATGGCAGCCATCTCCACCACCCACTACCTTCACCCTCTAAAGCGAAAAGGACCATGGACTTCCCTGTCCTTGGCTCATACCAGCCCCAGGGGAGGAGCCTGAATTCGGGCCAGGATATGATAGGGCTATAGTGAGAGTTTGGTGGAACAGAACACAGTGCAGTTCTCCATTGGAAATTGTGAGACCCTAACTCCTAAGAACCAGAGCAGGAATCCTGGTAAAGAGTTGAGCACTTCTTCTGGACTCTAAGAAGGCCACCAAAGCCCACCACACCTGCTCATCTCGCTCACCCACCCAGCCTGGTCACATTGCCATCTGCATCTGTGGAGAGCAGGCAGGAACTGCAGCTGGCTACAAAGTTGTAAGGCTTATCCAGTTTCCCATTTTCTCCTGCAAGATTTCATCAGCCTCCTAAAGGTTCCATAACATCCCCCCAAATAGCACTGCCAACAGGGGACCAGCTGTTGAAACACTTGAGCCGGTGGGCAACATTTCTCATGCAAACCAATGGGACTAAGTATTGTACATGCACAGCACCACACTTCTTAATTGAAAACAGAATGTGTGTAGGCAGAGTGACGTGACTCCCCTCCTGTGGTCTGGAAGAAGAAGGGTCATCCTGGGCTATCACTTGCTGGCCTGCCTGACTTATCAGGAAGCCAATCAGGATGATTCTGGAAGAGGAGAAAGTCAATTCCCATGGCTTCCAGTGTTTCAAATCCACTACAGAACAAGAAACAGAGGCAGAGGGGAAACCATGCACACGGGGATTGCTGCGTCTATCTCTGAAGAAGGAAGGACCTTTCCGTTCCCCGGTGCAGACATCAGATCTCCAGCTTGAAACTGCATGTGTGTGATAAGACTTGAGAGAAGGTGGGATGGCGGGGTGTGAAATGATCTGATAGCACGAAAAATTGTTGTTAGGAGGTGTTGGCACTTGAAAAACAACACATCTCTTTCCTGTTGGTGTCAGCCAGAGCCTTCTCCCAGAGACCATGCTCCTGTTTAGAATTAGAGCTGATAGTAAGTGTAACATGCACCCTGACACCCGCCCTCTCCTCACACAACACAGAGGATCGGCGAAAGCCTCAAGCCTCCTGTCGGCGCAAACTCTGCTGCGTTTACCCTTTGGTTTCCTCTTACTTTAAACTGACAAATAGTCACTGTATATGTTTGGTAGTAAAACGCAATGTTATGATACACATATGCATCGCAGAGCAATCAATCAGGTTACTTAGCATATCCATCACTGTCTGTGTGTATACTGTATGCAGGTGTGTAGTGTTCATTTATGTGCACATTTGTGTATGTGTAGGGGGATGCACATGCATGCACAAATGCAGCCAGTTAAGCCACTGATGTTCCTCATGGGCTATTCACATTGTTTTTTAGACAGTCTCTCATTTCGATCAGGAACTCACTAGCTGGGTTGGACTGGCTGGTCAGCCATCC
>PVIH01018566.1:24023-38171 GCA_004025045.1 Sigmodon hispidus
CTCTCTCTCTCTCTCTCTCTCTCACACACACACACATACACACACACACACACACACACACACACACACACAGGCAAAAAAGAGCTTAGATTTGGCACTCAGGTTCAGAATGTTCTTAAGATTAAAAATTTTAACAGGCCAATTTTGTGTGAATAAAGTTTACAAAAAAAAAAATCAATGACAATTGACAAGACCCAAAGTCTAATATGTCTTGAGTCATTTCTTCTCATTCCTAGCTTATCTTCTGGAAGATTCTGTGGGGATTTTCATCTTTCTTGCTGTGTGCTCAAAGGGCTGGGAAGAGTAGCGTCTCTCTGGAAGACTGGCTGTGATGTGTTCATATGCTCCTAATCTTCGCTCAGTGCTCCAGCTGACTGTTGGATCTCTACCTAACATCCCCTCCTTCCTCCTGCCTTCCACCCTTCCGTTCTCCATGGCAGACCTCTCCACCTCCGTTCCCATCTCAGTCAGTGAGCGTGACAATGTCAGACGACAGTGCCTCTTGTCCATCTGTTCCGTGTGTGAGTGTGTGTGTGTGTGTGTGTGTGTGTGTGTGTGTAAGGGGGGGGTACGCACTTGGGAACATGCTGCTCTCTTGTCCAGGAATAACTTTAGCTGCTCTTAAATTTGTTTCATTAAAAAAAAAAAAAAAAGAAGCCTGCTCAGAGGAAAGGCTGGGGCTGGAAAGGTGTTCATGTGTATATGCATGTGTGTGTTCAAGGAGAAGGGGACAGAAGAGAAAAAGAGAGAGGGGGAGGAGAGAGAGAGAGAGAAAGAGAGAGAGAGAGAGAGAATGCAGAGTACCAGGAATTATCTATGCATAAAGAAATTAAAGAGAATATTTTCCAGCGCAGTGGAAGAAGCCCATCTCCTGAACAATGACGACAGCTCCTCATTCCGACAACAATAGAGGGCACGTAGGAGTCAGCTCATTAGAATATCTGCGGCTCTTTTCTGTTCTCTCTGCATTAAGCCCCCATAATGTCAGTTGTCACTTATTAATGACAATTAACTAGTAATCAGCAGTGAGGCTCTTCGAGGTGGTCTTTGCCTGACAGGTGAAGAAAGAGAACATTGCGTAGTGCCACACAGTGACATGGAGCCTTCAAAGGGAGCACGGCATTTCCATAAATTATTTCAGAAAGAGTTTTCTTTTATACATTCTCTCTAAAGCTTAAAGAACTTTAACCCTAGACAGGCCATGTTCCAATTCCCCTTTGCTGATGTTTTCTTTACCAACTGACATACCAAAACCACCTACAGCTGTCAGGACTGGACCGTTCCAATGGCTTGGTTTATCTTAGTCCATCTATGGCACATCCCTTTAGTCTTGCTCACCAGGCATGGATCACCTCATGGTTTCAAGCCTTCTCCAGGCCAGTCTCCATGCATAGGCTTGGTCATGTTCACCCAAGGTACATATCTATACCTGATTCTTTCACTGGCTACATCATTGGGTCAGTGGCTTGATTCTTCTCTCTCCCTAGTGACCACTCATCTGCTCTTTCCTGCTTCTCACTGCAGTCTTTGAAGACTAACAATGGTGGTGGTGAAGCCAGCCCTACAATAGAGCTCTCCAGGCTATCTGACTTACCTATTCTGTTCTCCTAACCCTTGGACTCCCTTCCATTTTTCCACTCTTCCCAGTGCATGCAAAGCCCATGCCTCTCGTTCTGCCACACAGTTTGACCATGGGGACAGAAGACCCTTGGCACACATGGGTTGTAAGCTGACCATGCACTTGCTCTATACCTCGCCTCCCCTGCCCAGGATATCAGAAGTACTTTCCTAATCCAAAGCGTTCTCTAAAGTGGGACCTTTAAAGAAAGCTCTTACTGCACTAGGATAGGCATGTTTATTTTGTCATTGATGCATCAGAAGAAACAAACTGTACCTTAGAGAGAACCATGAAGAGATGAACTCAGCCCAGTACTAACCTGCCAGAATTGCATCAGGCAAGCTAACTGCCAATTTCACACCAAAAAGATCTTTTTAAAAACGTTTATGCATCTATTCATGTCAAAACAATGCAATTAGATCATCCTCCTAGCATGGAAACCATTGGTAAATGGAGGACTTCCACACCAGCTCTGAGACAGCCAACTTGTCATCCCAAGTGGGCTCCATTCCTCCAAGGCAGCTGCTGAAAGAAAGCAGGTGAGCAGAGCTCAGAACCTTAGGTGTCTCCAAGACCAGAGAGGTGACAATTTTTGCTAGAACATGGTTTAAGAAAAGAAAGAGGTTCCTCTTTTTCTAGTCTATGGCTTTCCTCTGAGCAGCAGAGGGCTGGGGAACCATGAGCCTCTGCCAGTCTTCTTTGTTTTGTTGGGAGGATTTTCTTAGGAGGTATTACAATGCTTCCATGACAACAAATAAGATGTCATTTATTGCCAGGTTTCAACCATCTACCCAGAACTCAAGGGGAATATTCACGTGATGTTTAAGAATGCTATATCTGTGCAAATAACTACCATTTTAAATATCCTCATTTTTTAAAGAATTATTTTTCACAGCCCTCTATCATGTGAACACAATCATTTCATTCTGCTTTCTTCTAGCAAATTACTTCAGACTTTAATGCCATCCGTTTCTGATCATTGGTAAAGGAAATGGCAGGAAAAAAGAATGAGTCTCTAGCCAATACATCCAGATGCCAAGTTAGAGAGGCAGACAGTTGTCACATCAATCCACAACACAAAGGCTCAGAGTCCTTTTGAGTAAAGGCTCCTTGAACACATCTCTGATTCTGAAAATTCACACTGATGACTTGTGAATTCCATGTGGAGCAGGCATAGGAAAATCCAAGAGGACTCACTGCTTTGAAAGTGGAAACTATATCTAATTTGTAAGTGTTTTACAAATAAGAGTCAGGGATATGAGACACTGTCAAGTTAACACCTTAGAACATAACCAAGAATTCCAACATCCCTTATTTTAATATTTAAAATCAAAGGTTGATATATGTTAATAATTGATCAATAATTAATTGGTATAAATAGGGAAGAGTATTATGATACATATTTTAAAAGCTGTCCTTTAGAGGGCTGTGGAGATGGGTAAGAAAGCAAAGTGTTGGCCATGTAAGCATAAGGACCTGAGTTCAGAAGCCTGGTACCCAGTGGTACCCAACCATCATCCGGTACTGAGAAGAGCTCATAGGCAAGACAACTTAGCCAAACTGATGAACAGCAAAATGCCCTGTACTCAGAAAACTGAAGAATGGAGAAATCAGGTGACATTGACGTTTGGCCTCCACAAGGGTGAGCATACACATGTATATTAATACACCAGCACACAAACAATACACAAAGAGGATTCACTACATCATTTTAAACTATCCTGATTATAAAAAGATTTAAACGTCCCCTTTAGTTCTGTAGTGATAGAGCATACGTTTCACACTACATGTTTTGGTGTATTTATAAAGAGAAAAGGAAATTATTGACTTCCAGTCAGTGAAAACTTTAAAAAAAAATTTAAAAAAAAGCCCATTTTTTTAAAAAGGAGTTAAAATGTATTAAAAAGAAAATTTACTGATTGGGAAAAAAGTGTTTTCACCTCGAGACTGAGTGGCACTTTGTGACAGTCCCCTGGGAAAGCCAGTGGATAGGAGTTACTAGAATTTGATTGATGGGTCTATTCATGCGGAACCGGGTGTCCTTGCTGTTTATCTGTTTGGAAACTGGTGTTCCCAATATACCTGTCCCCAGTCCCTTGATACTAATGGATTTTTTGATCAAACAAGTTTTCAAAGAAAAATATCCCTGGAATGGTGGTTTTGTTTACCATGCTTCATACTTTAATACTTTCTAATCCATTTTCAAGTCCTGCATCTTCTTAGCCTGAAAGCTCCTGGGTTTTTTTTTTTTTTTCTTCTGTTTAAACATGAAGGATGCCATGTACCAAATACTTAAATAAAATATGGTCAGATGTAGTAATGGACCTACAATCCACCATAGTTTGTTGTAGTCAGTTGTGCTGGGACTATTGACTGGGGTGAGTCCAGGTCTGAACAGTTGTCCACAGAAACAACTTTTGCTCCTGGTAAAGCAATGGTCTCTATGGACTTAAGAACCTCCTGACCAGGTTACCCTTACCTTGCCGTGGGGTTCTACACCAATTCATCAAAAACCCGGGTCACAGAAGGTAGGTCCTCAGCAGTGCCCATGAACTTCAACTCTGGAAGTAATTCAGCTATGAGAGACAATGACTAACAAGATTTTGCAGGGAGAACCTTGTCTGCTAAAGATTGTAAAAGAACTTCACCTGACAGAGCCATCCTCAGGTGGATGGTCTGTTGCCGTTTACTGCTCGATTCTGAGATTCTTGTTTTGCTGATCTTAAAGGTTAATTACTCAGTGTAAATGATAAGATCATATACTTTGCTTCCTATGAGCAGGTTGGGCTATTTGGAAGTCATTCAAAAGTGCACTTGTGGACTGACTTGGAGTTGTTCTGGGTGGGTTGTGTTTTAGTAGGAGGAACTAAACTCAGCGTCTGCCATTTGCTTGTCAAGTACGCTTTCAATGAGCTGAACCCCAAACTCACTTTTTAGTCTTTTATCTTTAGATAGGATTTCACTAAGTTGCCCAGGCTACTCTTGAACTCATACTACATCTCACAAAATCTGAAACTTGTGAGCCTGCCTTAGTTTCTCAAGCAGCTGGGATTACGAGTCTGTACGACCAAGTCCCGCCCAGGTAAGGTTTTGCTTTGCTTTATTTTTAAATTATTGCTATTGTTTCTATTAGGGAGCAGGGTGTCCTCTAGTCCCACCCTCACTGTGTAACTTCTGAGCCCCCACTCCCCCACCCCCCACCTTTGCTTTTTAAAATGCCATCACACCCAGTATATACAGTGTGGGTGATGGAGCCCAGGGAAGCTAGATAAGCACTATGTCAACAAATGAGGTATGATAAGATAGACTGAGCTATCCCTCAGGCCACTCAGGTGAGCTAGGTGTCTTAGGAATGCCTTTTCTCCTCATTATAGGAATATCTGTAAAGCATGCATCCTAATGGCTTGAATTTAAAACAAAACAAAACAAAAAAAACCAAAACAAAACAAAAAACCCTCCCTTGCATAGAAAGCAAAGTGAGGCAGGCTCGGGCTGTCTTCATGGGAGGCTTCACCAGTTTGCCTCTGGGTGTTCCGCCCACGTGTGTCACTACACCATGAAAGAAACTCCAATTACAACTATTTGGCTTTAAGGAAGTGATCAAAACTGTTCACAAAAATATTGAGAGGAATAGTGAAAATCTATAAATGAACCTAGGAGTTACTTTGAAAAATGTTTAAATATTGGTTACTTGACTGTGTTAAAGTGCATCCCAATACAACTTGAAATAATCAGGATTTAAAAGGACCCAGAAGATAAACACAACTCACCAGCTGATGGGTAAGAAAAGGAAGGAATTATGTTCAGTGAGCCTGTTTTGTTACAACACAGGGTAACATACATTAACATGTTATCAGTGATTGTCTCTAAATTATAAATGGTGGTTTTTAGTTCCTTATTCTTATTGTTCAGATTTTCTGGCATGAGTCATCATGCCATGGTCATCGGAGTTAAGTGAGGCTCATGTTCTCTTCAAAAAAAGCTTTTTCTCTTCCATGTCTCAAGTGTGTAGTTCAATAATTAGACCTCAGTAGAACCTGTCCTTTGCAAAAAGTATAATAATTAACAAAAACATGATACCTCAGTAAAACATTAAGATTTGGAACTGGTTAAGATATGCATTTGCCTGATATCAACAACTTACTTTTTTTAAAATTGAGACAGAGTCTCAATATGCAGTCCTGGATAGCCTGAACTTTGCTATGTCCACAAGGCTGGCCCCTGACTCAGAGATCTACCTGCTCAACCTCCTCAGTGCTGGATTCTAATGCCCAGCTAAACAGTTTTTTGAAGATTATCAATCACTGAAATGGAAAGCCACAAGCTGTGTGTGTTCATGTACATGTATATGTGAACATACATGTGTGTATGTGTATGCATATATATGTGTACATATATATATACATAAATATGCATGAATGGGGCCAGAGGCCAACCTGGGAAGCTGTCCTTAGAAACCCCATCTATCTCCTTTAGATGTAGTAATGTAGTCTCTTGTTGGCCTGGAACTCACTGATTAGTCAAAGGTGGCTGGACAGTGAGCCTCTGGCATCCTCCTGTATCTGGCCCCATCCCTGTACTGGGCTTATGCATCCAATGCTCCCCACATCTGGCCTTTTATGTGGGCTCTGGAGATGAGCAACTCTGGCCCTCATATTTGTACAAGTACTTTACCTGTCTGTCTCTCCACCTATAAGAGACATACATCCAAACATCCCTTTTTCTGTACAGTACCTAAATGCTGGTTTCTCTCACATAAATTTTTGTCTAGCGTTATTTAAGACTTTATCTCACTTCAGATACTGACTAAACATCAGCAATCTACATTCAGAGAAACAGTTCTAGCTTTTAAAGTCCTGCATGTGAAGGGGAAAAACTGTTTTATTAGTTATTAAAACTAATGGTCATACTGCAGATAAGATGCAAAGGGTGATTAGTCTTGTATATGCACAACTGCCAGCCGGACCCAACAAGAATGCTGGACTAAGCAGTCATTGACTGCATCACCACCTTCCACATCCTAAGGATGCAGAGAACCTGCCCCCACCACTTTACTCAGGACTGAGACAAAGAGGGAGAAATGAGGATGCCACGGTTTAGAGGAGCCTGTATTCTGTGACTGACAAAAGATGGTGGGTGTTTGCCCTAGTACAGGGAAGGAACAATGAGCATTTGATCCATCCCTTGGGTGAGTCTATTTGTGTCCATGTGTATACTCGTGTGTGTGTGTGTGTGTGTGTGTGTGTGTGTGTGTGTGTGCATACATGTATGTGATGGTCAGAGGACAATCTTGGCCCCCATTATTCCTGCATCATCCACTTGTATTTTAAGATAGGGTGTCTCTCTGGGCTGGAACTCACCAAGGGGGCTACGATGAGCAGAGAGAGGATCAGTCTTTTCCTTAGCTCTTCTGCTCTGAGATTACAAGTGTGCTTACAGCTCACCTGCCTCTAGGGATCCAGCCCTGGTGCTCTACTGACATAGCAAACACGCTACCATCTGAGCTCTGTCTGTCCAAGTTGAGCATCTGAGTGACTGGGCAGCCGCTGTGTGGATCCAGGTTATAAACTCATAACCTACACCTTTTGACTTATTTTCCAGATCCAGCAGAAGTTAAAGTCACAAAAGCTTGTGACCTGCTGCAGCCATAGTTGGAGGTGGCTGGAAGGCTGTTGGGCTATCTGTTCATATCACTGCTCTGGTAGCTGCCTACTAACCTAGGCCAGACTTCAGATCCCCATTTTTCAGCACAATGCTCCATCTTATAATCCTGTTAAACAAACAAATAAAAATCTCCTTGGCCTTTTCCTGGAGCCAAATAAGAGTTTTTCACCTGGAGCCAGTCTTCCAAATATCACAATAAGTACTGGGGGTAAGGGGGGTTCAAAGTCCAACTTCTGTCCATGACAAGCCATGTGACAAGAATAAGCACCTGCCCATTGCTGTGACTGGGATCCAGGTCTACAAATTGGGCTGAGAGGGACCTGGTGTAGAGCTGTGAGAAAGAAATGGGCTCACACATGGAGCATTAGGACCTGGTTCTGTAGAAGCACTCAGTAATGTCAACTGGTGTCACAGTCTTTGTGATGACGAGATAACATCCACCCATCAATTGGGGAATTGGAATGATGATAATATGCCTATGAGCTAAGGAATTACAAAGAAAAAAACATTAAGAAGTCTGGAATTCTGTATCTGTCCCCCAGTTATCTGAACTCAAACAACTGACACTGGGGTTATAGGACTGTCTGCATCAGACTCATCCTCAGAACTCTCATCTCTCACTGGTCATCTTCCACTACTGCGGTGGTGACATACTGTATATTTAATGAAAATAATCTGGACTATCAGAGGACAGGGCCATCTTTCCAGCTTTTTTTAGTTTTGTTTGTGCTTTGGTTTTTTGAGACAGAGTTTTCTGTGTAACAGTCCTGGCTGTCCTGGAACGTGCTTTGTAGACCAGGCTGGCCTTGAACTCTGTCATCCTCCTGCCTCTGCATCCCAAGTGCTGGAACTAATGGTGCATGCCACCACTGCCTGGCTCTTAGGCCTTGAACTCACAGAGATCCTCCCAAGTGCTGGGATTAAACGGTTAAATCACCACTCCCTGACCTTTGCGACTTAGCTATGGGTGATTCTGTCCTCTGATATTCCAGACTATTCTTATTAAATATACAATATATCACCACACAGTACTGTTTCACAACTCTTAATATGAGGGTGAAATGTTTTCAGATCTGTCATCCAAATGTAGTTATGCAAAGATCCCATGTCCATGTCATAGGCCTGATTGCTATTCCATTCCCCACCCCTTCAGCCAGATGTTCATAACCTCCCGTTGAGCTGGCTGAAGCTCCTACAGGACACAGCTATTTACCAATGAAAAATGTTAGGAAAATTCAGCAAGCATCCTGTGCAGAGGTCTGTGCAAACATGACTGGCCAGGCCCGCTGTGTACCACCTCTTCCAGCCACTAGCAAACACAGGACAGATCCTCACTTCTTTGAACAAATCCTCACTTCTTCGAACAAGATATGTCTTGGGACATAACTGTATGAAACTTTAAGCAGATGGTAAAAAACAAAACAAAAACCAACAACACATGCTACTAAGTGCTTTGAGGGAAGAGACCAAAGAGGTCTCAGTGTCATTGGTTGCTGAGAATGGACCAAGGTAACAAGTTCAAGAATCTAGGAGCAGAGTCATGACATGTCAGGACTGGGGCTGGACCTTCTTGGTGGAGCGCTCATGGGCCTTGGAAATGACAAAAGCAAGACTCCCCTCAATGACTGAACAGAAAAACAGCCAGATGATAATAATCAAAAAGCACATTTTTTTAAAGTTTATAAACCAGATTTTCCTCTTTGCAGCAAAACTAATTCTGAGATCCTCAGGGCCTGAGCTGCAGTGAGACCACCCTCCTGCCTGGCCACAAAGCCCAGATGTACACAAGAGGCTGATGACAACTATTTCTAACAATACGCAAGGATTATCTGAAAGAATCAGCACAGTCCATCCAGGAACCAAGTGGCCATCACCAAAGGACTGAACTCTGGGAATCCGTGACACCAGTGGATGTACATATGTTAATCATCACTTTTAAACATCCAATACTACTCATGTGGATGAGGGTGTCAGCACACAAATCGTGGAATGATGAGTCTGAATAAAGATTTTGTTGGTTGGTTGCATAAGCGATACCTCTTGTGGCTGAAATAACATCTCAAAGGGGAAATAATGACAACATGACAATCTGTGTAAATCAAGAACTGTGTGTGGGTTTATTTTACATTTGAGAAAACAGTGGATTTAATTGTGTGAACCAAAATGTACTGTACAATATTAATGACGGGACATCAAAATGTATAATTAATAGTGCATTGCTTGTTCTGGTTTTATTTATTTATTTTTGTCTGATAGTTCCTCTGAGTACATGCATCTGAGAAGATGCAGGTGCCAGTAAAATTTCTCTATTTAAATCAAGCTGCAGGAACTAAATTTTATCCAAAAATTGTGGTTTTACATTATATACACAGAAATTTAATATAAAATGACAATATAAAAAGTTAAAAGAGAAAGCATACAGCCAGAAGGTACAAAGAAAGTTGAATAGATTAAAATGATATGATATGTAACATACATTGCTGACACTGGCAATTTACAAGAAAAGGATCCAACATTTGCCCCATTTTTTTGTTTTTTTTTTCTGTGTTTTTTTTTTTCATTTACCAATGCATCACGCTATAGAAAGGTCAGCTGATACCAAAGCTTACATTTGTAAATAACTATAAACTGCAGTATTTTACAGGAAAAAAAAGAAATAGCATTTTTTACACATTTTTTAAATAATAAGCTTGCATACTTTTTTTTGCCAAAAGTGGCATTTTTCAGCATCCAGAGGGTTTGGGCATAGTGGCAACTGGGGTATACGTTGTTTTTGTTTTGAACATATAAAGTTGTGGCTTCTTAACCCCGCGAGCCCTAGACAGCTCTCTGTCTCCAGCCGCTGCATGCACATCTTTTCACAAACCAGTCCTGCATATAAAAGCTCATTTTTTAATTATTAAATAAGTTTTGTGTCTGACACAGCTTTTGATCTGAATGAGATGCCTTTATGCGCCTTTCCCCCCTTTTTTTCTTTTCTTAAATTATTATTTTTTTTTAATTTTTGAGTGAAAGGCACAGAGATAAAGTCCTTAAAGGGTTAAGCTTGACACTACCAGGTCCTGTGACCTTTATTGTCATGGCAACTTCGTAATTTTAGGATGTCTCTTTATCGCTGCTATTTGTATCTTTCTTTACCGCTAAACAATGTCTCCGAGCGTGCCCCACTATTTCCTACAAAAGATAGCTTAACATCAAGGATGGATGCTGAAAATAAAGGTCAGACTTTGACTCACGGAAAAAAAAAAAAGAAAAAAGAAAAATAACATGCACAGATCAGACAAAGAGCATATAAATATAACTACAAAATATGTGTAAGAAAAACCAAGTCCAGATAGGCAGTTCAGCAACAAAAGAAAGACTGATTTCAGCGGCTCAGGCCAGGCCTAGTGCAGCACAATAAGCAGGGTAGCGCAATGTCCCACGGTCACTTGCATACCTGGACGCTATTGCTTCTCCAGCTCGGTCACATAGATCAGGTGGTCCTCTGGCGACTTGCCGTGTGTCTTGCTAAGGTGCAGTTTCACTGCATGCTTGCTCGCAAAAGTTCGGTTGCAGAGCTTGCATTGGAATGTGGAGCCCAGGTCTTCGTCCGCTGACCCCAGTGGGCCCAGAGTCTTGTTGGCGAGGACTTTGGAGACGCTCTGCTGCTCCTGGATCTGACTGAGTGGCAGCTTGGAGAGGTCCTTCAAGCTGAAGCCCAGGTGCGTCTCCAGGTGGCTGATGTATGTGGAGGCAGTTCTGAACTGAGAGGCACAATCGTTACAAAAGAAAACAGGATGTCCCGTGTCGAGGTTCTTAAGGAACTTCGTTCCCCCTGTCCTCCGCAGCTGATACTTGACATTGGCCAGCCAGTGACTGATGGTGGTCATGGAGAGGCCTGTGAACTTGGAGATGTGCACTCTCTCCTGAGGACCCAGGTCCGACATGATGTATTTGCCTTCTGCCGTCTCTCGAAGGCTGGAGGCAAACTGGGCCTGGAGGATGAGCAGGTGCTGGGGGTTCCAGTTGGACTGGCGTCCCTTTCTCTTGTGGACAGGTGACAGCTCGTCCAGGGCCTCCTCAAAGCTGCTACCGTCTGCATCCGACTTCTCCGACACCGTGGAGGGCGTGGAGGACTTGGGAGTCAGACGGCCTGTGAGGTTCTTCACCATGTCTGAGATATCCATGAGGGCGCTCTCCCGCAGAGGGGAGGACATTGCATCGGCCACACCTGAGACCAGGGGCTTGTTCTTGGACTTGGTCAGATCAATGGGCTGGTCACTGTTCTCGTAGTAGTAACGGTCGATGGCATCGGCCTGCTTGGCAGGGGTCGTGGGGTAGACGGGCTTGTCCAGCATACTGTTGCTGATCTTATAGAGCATTGCCAGTGGGTCCAGAGAGGGGCTCACGGGTTTGGACACCTTCCCTAGGTGGGTGTTCATGATGGACTGCAGGGCGCTTAGGGGGTTGATGAAGGAAGGTTCTGGTGAGTGGTCTGTGATTATACCCAGGTTGCTGCAGCCATTGGTGACCTTGGCTTTAAGGGGCTCTGTCCCATTTGGGGTGTGAGCATCCAGTGGGCCCTCTTTCTTGGCCTTCCCAGCTTCCACATCTGAGCCCTTCCTCTGTGGCCTGCTCCCAGTCTCCTCTAACTTAGGAAGATCTTTATTCTCCTTCGCCACCGGGGAGATGGCCTTGACAGGGGAGGCCTTCTCCTTCTCAGTGGATCTCTCCTCCTTCTTCACACTGACCTTGCCTGTGACCTTCTCTACTAACTCCTCCATGGCAGACACATTGCTCTTATGAGGTGGGGGTGTGAGGCTCCCTGGGGAGTGTAGGAGGGCATTGTGCTCTGTGGAGGACAGTGACTTCACACTGCTGGCATAAGACGGCTGGATCTGCACACTCTGCACAGCTGGCTGCAGTGGCTTTACTGTGCCTGGCAGCTGGTAGGCTGCATGGATGCTGGGGTACCCACCCCATGAGGGCGCACCATTCTGGGCTTTACTGATGGCCGTGGACACAGTGTTCTCAAGTGACTTTAGGATATCTACACCCCCCTTGGGGCTATCATCCAGATCTTCCTCACGAAGGTACTGATAGAGGGTGGTGGGCTCAAACTTCTCCGTGGTGTCTTCAGTCTCCTCCTTGATCTTTTTCTCTGCATCCCCAACTGCTGGAGGAACTTTCTCCTTCTCTTTCTCCTTCTCTGGCTCTTTCTTTTCTTCTGAGGCTACAGAGCCTGCAGGGGAGTCCGGCTGTTTCTTGATGCTAGAGGCAGGCAGCCGGGTATGAGTAGTTGGGGGCAGGGGGATGGACTGGATCTTCTCTTCTACCACAGGGTCAAGCACCAGCTGTTTTCCTTTCTTGGAGGCAGAGGTTGTCACCTTTAAGAAGTGGCCAGTGACCATCATGTGGGCCGTGAGCTGCTGCAAGGTGTCATGGGAACTGCCACATTCCATGCACTTGAGTATCTGGGCTTTGCGGGCCTCAAACTGCCATGTGTAGCTAGCACCATTCTGGTAGCCGTAACGGTTATTGGGTGTGACATATGGGTTGGCTGCTTTCTGGTCCTTGGACGACTCACTCAGTGTAACCTCAGTAGCCATGCCTGTGGGCTCTGGGGAGCAAGGGGATGCCAGGTCCTGGAGTGCTCGCTTCTTGGTGGACGGGACCAGTTTGGTGATGGCTGGCACGGGCTCTTTCAGAGGCACTTTCTGGTAATGCTTTGTTTTGATCATGTGGACGCTAAGGTCTTGCAAGGACTCAAAGGAGTGTCCGCAGTACATGCACTTCAGCACCTTCTGCGCATCCTCCTTCCCCTCCATCTCCATTAGGGAACGCTTCCTTGGCTTGGACCACCGCTTGGTCTTCTCAGAGTCCTTGTCCCTATTGTCATCTCTGTAGTGGCCCGTCTCGTTCATGTGCACCGTCAGTTCCACCAATGTGTCATATGCTGCACTGCAGTCTTTGCACCTGAACTTGCTGGCCCCTGTGAACACAGAGCCGTACAGCTTGTTGTTCTGCCGGTAGAGCTGCACGGTGCTGAACAGGCTGGGCTCCGGCAGCAGCCCATAGGATGAGGTCTGCTGCAGTGTCTTAGCCAGGGCGGCTTGGTGCCAGTCATAGCCAGAGCTGCTGTTGTTACTGGTGGTGCTGTTGTGGCTGGTGCTGGTGCTGCAGCTAGTAATGGCCGTGGTGGCTGTGGTACAGGCGGTGCTGGCGGTACTGGCAGGGGGCGTAGGGGCAGGTGTGGAACTCTCCTTCTGGCTGGCATCATTGTTGCTGGTGGTCGAACTGGACTTCTTTAAATCCAAAGCGAGGCTAGACCAGCAGGACTCTGAGAATAAGTTTGCATACACAGCTTTGATTTGTGCCAAGCTGTCCTGGGGGTAGGAGACACTATCTGGACATTGTGGCTCCTCCTTCTCTTCTCGGGAGGAGGAGCTTTTGAAATGGGCCAGCTGGTCACTGCTCTCACTGAAGGGCGATCCGTAGCCAGCATCGTGGTTGGTGGCAGTGCTGACTGGAGAGTTCTGATAGCTCTGGGCCTCTTTGATCTCTGTGTCTTCACTGCACAGGAACTCACTCTCCTGAATGTCCAAAGGCAGACCGCCATCCTCCACGTGCTCCTCATCTATTTCGGCTGCCTTCAGTTCTTCCTCGGGAACATAAGCTAGGAGAGAAAAATGAAGCACAGTTAGAAGGAGTAAATCATCTTCAAGGACGCAGCCTCCCCAGCAGTTAGGTGATCTTTAAAAAGATGTTTTTCAGCCAGGCTCCCAGACTACAAGGCCACCTCAACATCAAGTCCATGTGCCTGCCCACTGGACCACAGCAGGCCACAAGTAAGGCTATACGGAGATCATCCCCCACAAAGTGCA
>PVIH01018567.1:0-38070 GCA_004025045.1 Sigmodon hispidus
CCCCTGCAGTTGGTTTGCTCAGTTCACTCAGTTCAGGGTCGCAGTAGGGCTCTTAGTAGATTCCCTGAGCAGCAGGGGCTGCGGGTGTGGCCAGGTGCAGAGTTCAGCTGCCCCTGCTCCAGAGTGCGCTGGGACGCCGCAGAGAGCACAGGTCCCGGTCATCAGGTGTTATTTTGATGGTTACTAGGTTGCCTTTCCTTGACTAGCCTTAGTAAAAAGGGATGTTCTTAGTTTTGCTAAAAATTCATATGACATGTTTACCTGATATCTATGGGTGGTCTGACCTTTTCAGAACTTTTAGAAATAGGAAATAAGGCATATATAGGAAAGGTACAGAAGGGAGGTTGAGGAGTGGGACTTGGAGGAGAGTAAGGAGGGGAAACTGTGGCCAGGATATAAAAAAATGAATAAATTTATTAAAGAAAGAAAAATCACTTTATTACTACTCTTAGACAATAAAATATTGGGAGGTTGTGTTAGGTTCATTTGCCTATTTACAGACTGGTTGCTCCTTCTGTTCTGGAATATACATGTAAATTTGTATGTTTTTCGCATTTGTGGTATCTGGAGATTGAACACATGCTCAGCAAGCTGCTCAATCACAGGCATTTTTCTTTTCTTTTCTAAATTTCTGGATATATATTATATCAAGCTGCTTGTGATAGATAGGATGTTGTTCTTGTCCTTTCAAAGACCTGAAGTGGAAGCAGAGAGCAGGACTATCTTCCTCAGAGACAGGATGTATATACAGCTTCAAGTGTGGGGATCACTGATTTTGTTCACCTTGAGTTTGTACTAAATTAATGTTCATGCTTCATATCTGTAGAAGCTTGTTTTGTATTTTCTGCAATCAAATATACCTGCCTGACTTGCACTGTAGGAAAAAATGCTTTAAAACTTATGATAAAACCAAAGCTGGTACTTATAGAAGGATGGATCAGCAGAGGAGATCACTTGTTACTCCTTTGAGGGACCCAGGTTAGGTTACCTATTGTAATTCCAATTCAAGATGATGTGATGATGCCCTTTGACCTCTGTTATATCAGACATTCATGTCCTGCACATACACACATGCAAGCAAAGCAGCTATACCCCCAAAATAAAAATAAATAAATATTAAAAAATAAAACCTAGTATTTCTGTGTGTTAATGCAGTTATTAAGCTGGGCAGATGCGATCTGCATCACTCTGTTTCATCCAAGGAGACAGACTGGTTCTTACTAGAGTTTCATGTTTCTGGTCCCTTTCTTTCCCAGGAACACAGCTTGGCATATACAAAAATGATTATTTCACAACAGTGAGGTTTTCTGTCTTTCCAAAAACCCTTTAGTTATCCAATGACTAAATATAATATTTCTAAAAGTATAAGGTATTTGTCTCCAGAGTGTTTGCAATTCATAAAATATGCATATAAATTTTAAGAAAAAAGGGAAAAAAGAGAAACACTTTAGAGAAATCTCAATCACTGTATATGATTTTATTAACTAGAGGTGATCTATGCTAATATTCTGAATTTCTATAAATTTTTCTATGATAACTTTTATTTTATGAATATTAATATGAATAGTTTAATTAGGTATATCTATATATTATATGTGCCTACATATAGATAATGAGGCAAATTTAATAAATAATTTTGGCCATTAGTAGCCCTTTTTAGATGCTTTTCTGGTAATATCAATATATCTAAATGCAATACTCACATTTTCTGTTTAATTTCTGCTGCATATAAATTATTAACACTTAATTAGCTGTATTTCACAGCTATTTCAATTCTGTTTAATATCTTTATTTCTATCACATTTTATCATTTCTATACCAATACCCACATTAATACATTAATATCTTCTGCATGAATATTTCATAGCCACATTTGAAACATTATGCTAATTTTAAGGTGAACCTAATACCTGAATATTTTATATATAAACAATAAAATTATATATAGAAGAAATGACATTTCAGTATTCTGTAAGCTCATTTCTTATACAGTGTGGAAGACAAAAATTATGAGAAAAATAAACAATTTAGCTTCAAAAAAGTTTTTAAACAGCAAGAATACAAACAAATAAAATTAACAGATGAGCTAGATAAAATTTTGCCCTTCATATTCATGAAATTTATAAAAATATAATCATAAATGGTTTGTTCTCCCTCCTTTTGCATCTGATTTGGGTATAGCTGTGTGCTTCTTCTAGTGACAAGAGTATAGCAGAAGGCATGGGGTGTGTTGCCAACACTCTGATATAAACAGACTGTGATTTCCATCTGGACTGAGTCTGGATTCTCTCGAGTCCTCACTCCAGGGAAAACTAACCGCTTTGTTTTGAGAATATTGCAGCAGGTTTTTGCAAAAGACACATGCCATGTAACTGAAGTCTTTTGTCATGACCCACCCAGGAACACAGGATGCCGAAACACAAGCCAGTAATCCAGTAAGTGAATCACTATTCACCAGTGGGAACTTGGAAAGAGACAGTATTCCTGATTGACAATTACAGTATGTTTCATCAGAAGTCTTGATTGTTGATTGTATTTTGTAACTTATAAAGATGAGTGATATTGCTGCTGCTAATGAGGGTAATTAACTGGACAGAAACATAATTGACACAATACCTTCAATTAAATATTAGCAAAATTTTTCACTTATAATATTAAAAAATAGTAAATAATCTAAATTACATTTTCCTTGAGAACAAAGATGATTAGAAAATAAAACTACAAGATTTATTAAATCATCATTAATAGTAATATGCAAATTAAGAGTAAAAACATCTTGAAAGATAGGAATAATCAAAGCTACTCTAGGAAGAAGCTGACAACAAAAATCATCCTGAGTTACTTATAAAGTTAATTCATAAGTTAAAGCTTCTCCAAAAGTGAACTTTCTAAGCCCAGAAGGACTCATTTATAATGATAATATTTTATCTTTATGTATGGTGAATGCTCAAAGACTAGAATGTATTATCTTAACTACTTTCTGGTATATTGTTAGTGAAGTCAGCCACTTTCACACCTTGGGAAATACTATCTTCCACCTTCAGAATTATTTTCATATTGTTCTCCACTAAGCTACATTCCCCCAACACCAGCTCATAGGAAACCCTTTCTGCGTTCTGTCTGTGTTTGACTACTCCATGAACCTTGCACAAAGAAATCATACAGTGTTTGTGATGTTGCTCTTCTCTTGTTTCATGTAGAATAATGTCTTAGAAGCTCAACCTATATGTGCTATATGCCAGATTTAATTACTCAATAAAGGCTTCATAACATTACATTGTATGCATATTTTGTTTCTCTGTCTTGGAATGAATACTTTGGTTTCTTTAGTTCCAAAAGAGATATTTGTGACAATGTTGTTATGGGTATACTATAAAAAAATAGCTTTTTGAATCCATATTCCCAAAAGTGAAATTGCTGGATCTTAAGATAATTCTTTGTTCTGTTTCCTGAAAAATTACAATGTTGTTTTCCAAATGACTAAATCATTTACATTTCAGACAAGCCACAAGTATCAATGTTCTCTATATCCTTACAATGCATTGGTTTTCTGTTTCCTTCCCCATTTTTTTTTAGTAAGGATTCATTTTTATCTTTTTTTGTATTTATAGTAGTTATACAGTTCACATGAGGTATCATGTAGAGCATGTGGTTTGAATTTTCCTAACATTTAGTAATTATGAACATTTTCACAGATCTTTATTTTCTAATATCTACCTGCTCTGAGGAAAATTCTACTCATACCATTTACCTACTCATTGTTACTTAATTCTTATTGAACATCAAATCCTCCTGATATGTGTTAGCTATTAATCTTTATCAGGTAACACAATTCATAAATGTCTTCTTTCTTACTATGTTTTGTTCCTTTACTGCATTGAATGCGTGATCATGTAAAATGATGCCTTTTAATGCATCAATAGTTGAAAGTTCACTGATAGTTTCCTAAATTTCTTAATATTGGCTGTCATTTAGAAATTAAATATAAAAACTCAAGCTACTCTTCATGAAGCCTTACCCCAGTGCTCTATTTCCAATTTTTTATTTTTACCATTTAAACTTTTAATTGATGTTTAGTTGCTTTCATATTTGATGGACTGTAAGCAAGCATCTGCTCATAATTTTATATATTTTAGAATGCTATAATTTAATTTTTATCTTGTCAAGATGTTCTCTAATTTGCCTTATATTTTTAATTTTTACCCATAATTTTAATTTTCAAATATTTCTTGGTTTTTCTCTTTCTTTTCTGTCAAACTATAGTTTTTTTAAATTTTGATCAGAGAATACATTTTGTATGATATAGGGGCTACTTTTATTATTCTAGTAATAAATTGAACTCAGGAGTCAGATATTCGGGCATATACCTGAAAGATCCACAAAACAATGGAGAAATGTTCAGCACACCCTCCTCTCCCTTTTCTCATATCAAAAAAGCCCTCAAATCTTTCCAAGCCCCTACATATTCTTTCCTGTGTCTTTCTATTCTCTTCTGGGTCTGCCCCCACCCCCAGAAAAAAACTCCATGGTTTATTCCAGCCAGCTGGAAGTGGATTGTGCCTCTGAATCAAAGTTTAACTCCATTTAGCCATCTTGCAATGACAGCTCAAACAAATCTCACAACAGTGTGATTTAATGCAAAACATATAAGGACTTACTTTCTATCCTGGGGAATTTTCATGCATGACTAAGAATATTACACTACTATTGTAGGATAAAATGTTCTAAATGGTTATAGTAATTGGTTATAGTGTTAAACTTTCTTTTCTTTTTTTTTTTAACTGATCTGTCTTTTTTTTTTCCTGTAAATTTTAGCAAAGAAAAAAATATTAACTATTCTTACAAACATTAGAGAAGATGACACATTGGGTTACTCTCTAACTTATTTTATAACTATATGAGTATATTGTTTCTGTAATGTAAAAACTAGACAAATTACTATTATTTTCCAAGTCTAATATAGCCACTATATTAACATATGATAAAATATGGTAGACTGATAATCTCAATAAGATCACATTACAAACCTTTTATGATGGCTATTCTTGGTTATGAACTTGACCATATCTGGAATGAACTGTTGTTGGGAGCCAAAGCCTAACTTAGCCATATTTTATAAGTTAGCTCCTACAGCTAACCATTTGTCAGCAGTCTATACCCTAGATAGCCAATTACCAGAAGACTACACCCCTTATTGTTTTAAGCTCAACCATGACTCCAGGCTTTTTCCTTGACCTTCTCAGATCAGCAGGTGACATCCTCCAGGCCCTCAAATGATAACAGATAGATTTCCATATCAATTCTACCCTGCTGTTACTTCCCCTCACAGGCTTGCCACCTTCTTTTGAATATCCCACCCCTCTCCTCCCAGCTACTTGCATGGCAGAGATTCTGTATAAATATTGGCTGAAATAATAAAGCTCCTGAAGGCTTGATCAGAGATCTTTGTCTTGTCCTTTCTTTCTTTGTGTTCCTGCCTTCCATTTGTTTCATTCCCAGGTTCAGGTCCTCGCTGAAGACCCTGCTGGCTGGGGCAAACTGTAATCTAAAAATGGAGAGTACACTTGTGATCTTGATCTTGAGGCTTGAAGACACATCAAGACCTTGAGGCTGGAAGACCATACCTTCTAATGGAAGCCTATGTACATCCAATAGAAGATTGGGTTCATGCAAATAGAAGCATAATTGTTCTGTTCTGACTGCCTGGTCCTAAATAAAAACACAAAAGCTTAAATTGATTTCAAAGTGCTTAACTATTAATTCAGGTTTATTATTAACTAGCTCTTACTTTGAAGTTAACACATTTCTATGAATTTAAGCCAAGGAGCCTATATAGGGTTTTAGCAGTCATCTAGCATCCTGCTTCTTGAGCAGCTAGATCACTTGTCTCCTGATTCTGCCCTCCTTCATCTGGTCCTTAGTCTGATGGTTCCATCGTGCCTTGCTATAAAGCTTTATTGGTGTGTGTGTGTGTGTGTGTGTGTGTGTGTGTGGTGTGTGTGGTGTGTGGTATGTGTGTGTGTGTATTTATTACTTGGTTATTTTACATCATGCACCCCATCAATCTCAGTTATCAGTCCTCTCAGATTCTTATGCACACATATGATCTCCCCATTTACAAAAACACAGATTCATGCTGCTCATTTACTTACTGGAACATAATTAAACATCCTATGGCTAAACTCTTAAAGAAAATAAGTCTTTCTTCACCCAAACCCCTGTCAGAGGCCATCAATGCAGAAGTGAGGCATTGTGTCATTTAGCTATGATGTAGCCTTCAGCTCTTGTATACAATGACATCTTCTTTTTTTTTTTTTCCACTAATGAATGAGTACATCCCCCACTTCTTTTTTTGGGTGTGTGATACCTCACTCGGGAGGATATTCTCCAAATCCATCCATTTGCCTGCAAATTTTAGGATATCATTTTTTCTTACTGCTGGGTAATACTCCATTGTACCACAGTTTGTCATTCCATTCTTCAGTTGATGGGCATCTAGGTTGTTTCCAGGTCCTTGTTATTATGAATAATACTACTATGAACATAGTTGAGCTAATGCTTTTGGGGTGCGAATGTGCCTCTTTAGGGTATATGCCTGAAGTGGTATTGTTGGATCCTTGGGGAGATTGATTCCCAGTAATCTGAGAAATCACCATACTGCATTCCAGAGTGGCTGAACAAGTTTACACTCCCACCAACAATGGAGGAGTGTTTCCCTTGCTCTACATCCTCTCCAGCATAAGCTGTCATCTGTGATTTTGATCTTAGCCATTCTGACAGGTATAAGGTGGTATCTCAAAGCTGTTTTGATTTGTATTTCTCTGATGGCTAAAGATGTTGAGCACTCAAGTCTTTGACTGTACCTCATTTGAGAATATGTGGTGGTGGGTTCAAATGAATGTTGCTGGCAAAAGGCCTGAAAATGGAGGCCTTGGTTGTGCATTTATTCATGTCTGTAATAATAGTTTCCTTTACTGCCATGTTTTTGTGTATAGAGGCCTTTATAAGAAGAAGAAGAAAGAAGGAAGAAACCTCAGGTATAAAGTACCTTTCTAAGTAACTTAGCTTAATGGTGATATTCTCAGGCTTTGAAGAGTTAGTTGTATTTTAGTCTTTATAACAACAAGGGGGGTTGATTTCCTTCAGCATTCCTGGGAAGTAAGACTGTGAATTCCTATCATACAGAAAATGCTTATTGAACTTAGGAATAAAATGGCAACAAAGTTAAATGAAAAAAAAAAAAAAAAGATGTTGAGCACTTTTTCATGTGCCTTTCAGCCATTTTTAATTCTTCCGCTGAGAATTCCCTTTTACTCCTGAACTCCATTTTTAATTGGGTTATTTAGGGTTTGGGGCTCTAGTTTCTTGCATTTTCTGTATATTTTAGAGGTCAAACTTCTGTTGCTTGTAGGGTTGGTAAAAATCTTTTTCTATTTTGTAGTATGTCGTTTTTTCTTATTGACTGTGTACTTGGCCTTACAAAAGCTTCTCAGTTTCAGGAGGTCCCTCTTACTGATTGTTGTTCTTAGTGTCTGTGCTATAGGTGTTATATTTAGGAAGTAGTTACCAATGCCAATCCATTGAAGGGTATTTCTTACTTTCTTTTCTATCAAGTTCTGTGTGGTTGGGTTTATGTTGAAGTTTTTGATCTACCTGGATTTGAGTTTTGTGCTAGGTGATAGGTTTGGATCTTTTTGCCTTTTTCTACACACTACCATCCAGTTATGCCAACATCATTTGTTGAAGATAATATCCTTTTTCCATTGAATATTTTTGGTCTCTTTGACAAAGATCAGGTGTTCATAGGTGTGTGAGTGAATGTCGAGGTATTCAATTTGATTGCATTGATACACAAGTCTGTTTTTATGCCAGTACCAGCTGTAGGATTTTTTGTTTTGTTTTGTTTTTTGTTTTTACTGTATGTTGCTCTATAGCATAATTTGAAGTCAGGGATGGTGATGCCTCCTGAGGTTCTTTTGTTGAGCAAAATCTTTTGGGCAATCCCTGCTTTCCTGTTACTCCAAATGAAATTGAGTATTGTTCTTTCAAGTTTGTGATGGTAATTGCATTGAATCTGTAGATTGCTTTTGGTAGAATTGCCATTTTTATTATGATGATCCCACCAATTCAGGAACATGGGAGATCTTTTCATTTTCTGATATCCTCTTCAATTTCTTTCTTCAGAGATTTAAACTTTTCGTCAAACAGATTTGATACGTCTTTGGTTATAGTTACACCAAGGTATTTAATGCTATTTGCAGGTATTATAAAAGGAGATATTTTTCTTATTTCCTTTTCAGTCCTTTTATCTTTAGAGGCTAGGAGAGCTACTGATTTCTTTGATTTCTTTGAGTTAATCTTGTATCCTGCTATAATGCTGAATGTGTTTATCAGCTGTAGAAGTTCCCTGGTATAATTGTGTGGATCACTTATGTATACAATCATATCATCTGCAAATAGAGTTAGTTTCACTTCTTCTTTCCCAATTTTTATCCCTTTGATCTACTTTAGTTCTTTTATTGCTTTAGCTAAAACTTCTAGAACTATGTTGAATAGATAAGGGAAGAGGTGACAGCCTTGTCTAGTTCCTGATTTTAGTGGGATTGCTTTGAGTTTTTCTCCATTTAGTTTGATGTTGGCTATAGGCTTTTTGTAAATCGCCTTTATTATATTTAGGTATTTTCCCTATATTCCTGATTTCTCCAGGACTTTTATCATAAAGTCATGTTGGATTTTGTCAAAGACTGTTTTAATATCTAAGGAGATGATCTTGTGGAGTTTTTTTCCTTCAATTTATATATATTAAGAGTGACTTTTACTGTTTTCTGTATGTTGAAGCATCCCTATATTTTGGGCATGAAGCCTAATTTATGGTGGTGAATGATTTTTTTAATATGTTGTTGGATATGGATTGCCAGAATTTTGTTGAGGATTTTTGCATCAGTGTTCATGAGAGAAATTGGTCTGTTGTGTCTTTGAGTGGCTTGTGTATTAGGATTATGCCCATCAACAGAAGAATGGAATGACAAACTGTGGTACAATGGAGTACTACCCAGCAGTAAGAAAAAATGATATCCTAAAATTTGCAGGCCTCATAAAAAGAGTTTGATAATATTCCTTTGGTTTCCACTGTAAGGAACAGTTTGAGGAGTACTGGTATAAGATTTTCTCTGAATGTCTGTTAGAACTCTGCACTGAATCCATCAGGGCCAGGGTTTTTTTGTTTGGGAGACTTATAATGACAGCCTCTATTTACTTTACTATACGACTGCTTAGGTCTTTAATCTGATCTTGATTTAATTTTGGTAAATGGTACCTGTCAAGAAAGCTCTTCATTTCTTCTATGTTTTTCATTTTGGGGAGTATAGATTTTCTTTTTTCTTTTTTTTTTGTAATTCCATATTACTTCTTTTTATTATTATGAATAAATGGATATTTTTTAACCATGTATACCCTTGTTCAAACTCCCTTCCCCCTCCCACCCCTTCCAGTCACTCTCTCTTCTCCACATACTTCTTTTAAACATAATATTTCTCGTAGTTTCACTTCATTTTTTATAGTAAGAGACACATGTGAAGAATATTATCATAAGTATTATTTTTTCTTTTTTTATTATTATGAATAAAGAAGTCACATTTTCTATCCTTGTATATCCTTATTCAAGGTCCCTTACCCTCCCACCACATCAGGTAATTCTGTCTTCTCCTCATCTTCCCATCCCACCCATGGACAGGCAGTCCCAAGGTCCCAAGGTCCCAAGGTCACAATACTGCTTAGTTCAGCCTCCACTCCTGGCAAATACAGTTTTCTCCCCGCAACATCAAGACTGAGTCAGGTGTTCCTCTAGGGATAGTGGGATCTAAGGAGTCAGTCCAAGGTGTTTCTGATCCCTAGCTGTTCAGTGGTTGTGGTTTGCAGCTTAGGCATGCTTTCCTCTTTTTGTTTGTTTGTTTATTTGTTTGTTTGCTTGTTTAGAGTACAGTAATGAGTGAGTACATCCCCTGTATATCTTTCTGGGTTTGTGATACCTTGCTCAGAAGGATATTATCCAAATCCATCCATTTGCTTGAAAATTTTAGAATATCATTTTTTCTTACTGCTCAGCAGTACTCCATTGTGTAGATATACTACACTTTGTTGATCCATTCTTCAGTTGAGGGGCATCTAAGTTATTTCCAGGTTCTTGATATTATGAATAATGCTACTATGAACATAGTTGAGCTAATGCTTTTGGGGTGTGAATGTGTCTCTTCATGGTATATGCCTGAAAGTGGTATTGCTGGATCCTTGGGGAGATTGATACCCAGTTTTCTGAGAAACAGCCACACTGCATTCCAGAGTGGCTGAACAAGTTTACACTCCTACCAGCAATGGAGGAGTGTTCCTCTTGCTCTGCATTCTCTCCAGCATAGGTTGACATTTGTGTCTTTTATCTTAGCCAATATAACAGATATTAAGGTGGTATCTCAAAATTGTTTTGATTTGCATTTCTCTGATGGCTAAAGATGTCGAGCACTTTTCAAGTGCCTTTCAGCCATTTGTAATTCTTCTGCTGAAAATTTCCTTTTTAGTTCTGAAACATATATATTAATTGGGTTATTCAAGGCTTTGGGCACTAGTTTCTTGGGTTCTCTATATATTTTAGAATTCAGTCTTCTGTCACTTGTAGAGTTGGTGAAAATCTTTTCCCATTCTGTAGGCTGTCGTTTTGTCCTATTGACAGTGTCCTTTGCTTTACAGAAGCTTCTCAGCTTCAGGAGATCGCACTTATTGATTGTTGATTTTTGTGTCTGTGCCACTTGTGTTATATTTAGGAAGTGGTCACCTGTGCCAATTCATTGGAGGGTATTTCCCACTTTCTTTTCTATCAAGTTCAAAGTGACTGGGATTATGTTGAGGTCTTTGACCCACTTGGATTTGAGTTTTGTGCAGGGTGACAGGCTTGGATCCATTTGCATTTTTGTACACACTACCATCCAGCTATGCCAACACCATTTGTTAAATATACTATCTTTTTTCCATTGAATATTTTGGGCCTCTTTGTCGAAGATCAGGTGTTCATAGGTTTTTGGATTAATGTCTGGATCCTCAATTCTATTCTGTTGATCCACAAATCTATTTTTATGCCAGTACCAGGCTGTTTTTATTACTGTAGCTCTATAGTATAACTTGAAGTCAGGGATGGTGATGCCTCCTAAGGTTCTTTATTCAAAGTATAACGTGATAATTCTTTGGATTTCCTGGGGGTGGTCTGTTGTTATGCCCCCCTTTTCATTTCTGAATTTGTTAATCTGGATACTTTCTCTCTGCTTTTTGGTTAGTTTGGTTAAGGGTTTATCTATCTTGTTAATTTTTTTCTCAAAGAATCAACTCTTTGATTTATTGAGTCTTTGTATTGTTTTTTTCATTTCAATTGTGTTGATTTGAGCTGAAAGTTTTATTATTTTCTGCCACTTACTCCTTCTAGGTGAGTTTGCTTCTAATTGTTCTAGGGATTTCAGCTGTGCTGATAGTTCTCTTGCATGGGATTTCTGTAGTCTTTTTCATGTAGGCATTTAGTGCTATAAATTTTCCTCTTAAGACTGCTTTCATTGTATCTCATAAGTTGGAGTATGTCGTGGATTCATTTTTGTTAAATTCTAAAGTCTTTGATTTCTTTCTTAATTTCTTCCTTGACTCAGAAGTAGTTCAGTTGAGTGATATTTAGTTTCCATGAGTCGGTAGGTTTTCTGTGATTTTTGATGTTGTTGAACTCTAAATTTAGACCCTGGTGATCTGTATGGTACAAGGAGTTATACCCATTTTTTTGTACCTGATGATATTTGTTTTATGACCTAGTATGCAGTCAGTTTTAGAGAAAGTTCCATGTGGTGCTGAGAAGTATGAATATTTATTTTTCTTTGGGTGGGGGATTTCGTATATATCTACTAAGTCCATTGTGTCATAACCTCTCATAGATCCCTTAGTTTTCTGTTGAGATTCTTTCTGGTTGGTCAAAGGTGAAAGTGGGTTATTAAAGTCTCTCACTATCAGTGTGTCAGGTTTGATATGAGGTTTAAGCTTTAGTAGCATTTCTGTTACATATGTAGATGCCCTAGTGTTAGGGGTATAGATATACAGGATTGGAATTTCATCTTAGTGGATTTTTCCTGTGATGAGTAAGTAGTGTCCATCCTGGTCCTTTTCTTATTAATTTTAGTTTAAAGTCTATTTTGTTAGATGTTAGATTGGCTACCAGTTTGTTTCTTAGGACCATTTGATTGGAAAGTCTTTTCCCAACCCTTTATTCTGAGCCTGTGTCTGTCTTTAAAGTTCAAGTGTATTTCTTGTATGCAGCAGAAGGATAGTTTTTGTATTTGTATCCATTGTTCTAGGGTATATCTTTTCATAGGTGAATTGAATCCATTGATATTAAGGGATAATAATGACCAATGTTCATTATTTTTGTCATTTTTGTTAGTAGCTGTTTTTACTTTTGGGGGGAGTTATTTTGTGGGTTTATCAATTGTTTGTGGTTACATGGATCTTTCTGGTTTTATTAAGTTGGTCATTTCCCTCTAGGGTTTTTTGTAGATTGGATTTGTGGTTAGATTTTTTTAAATCTGGTTATATCATGAAATACCCGGTTTACTCCATCTATGTTGATTGATAGTTTGGCTAGGTACAGTAGTCTAGGTTGGCATCCATGCACTTTTAGTGTCTGTATAATGTCTGATCAGGACCCTCTTTCTTTTGTTGTTTCCATTGAATACTCAGGTATTATTGTGATGGCTCTGTCTTTCTAGGTGATTTGACATTTTTTCTTTGCAGCTCTTAGTATTTTTCTTTGTTCTGTAGGTTTAATAGCTTGATTATTATATGTCGAGCAGACTTTATATTTTGGTCTACTCTATTTGGTGTTCTGTAGGTTTCCTGTATTTTTATATGCATTTCCTTCTTTAGCTTGGAGAAATTTTCTTTTATGATTTTGTTGAGTATATTTTCTTTGCCTTTGAGCTGATATTCTTCATCTTTTTCAATTCCAATTATTCTCAGGTTTGGCTTTTTCATGGTGTCCCAAATTTTCTGGACATTTTGTGTCATGACTTTTTTGGTTTTAGTGTTTTCTTTAACTGATGTATCTATTACCACTATTGAGTCTTCCACCCCAGAGATTCTCTCTTCCATTTCTTGGATTCTGTTGGTTATTCTTGAGTCTGTGGTAAAGGTCATTCTTTCAGATTTTGTATTTCTAGCTTTGTCTCAGTTTGTGCCTTCTTTATTGGTTCTATTTCAATTTTAATTTCTGACAAATTTCTTTCACCTGTTTGTTTTCTTTTTTTTTGGTTTTTCTTTATTTTCTTTCAGGGATTTGTTCATCTCTTCTAATTTTCTGTTTATATTTTCTTTTATTTCTTTAAGGGAGTTTTTTTATATCTTCATTTAAGGCTTCTTTTAGTTTCGTAAAGCTGTTTTTAAGGTTGTTTTATTCTGTTCCCTCTTCACTGATATGTTCAGGTCTTGAAGATACAGAACCACTTGTGTCTTCTGGTGGTGTCTTGTTGACTTTTGTATTCTTGTATGTGTTCTTTTTAAAAATAAACAAACAAAAAACCCTTTATTTATTTATTTGCCTTGATGTTTGCCTAGAACTAGGAACTAGAAGTACAGACAGTTGTGAGCTGCCATATGGGTGATGGGAATTGAACCCTAGTCCTCTGGAAGAGCAGGCAGTGCTCTTAATCACTGAGCCATCTCTCCAGCCCTGTTATATGTATTCTTGCACTGGCGGCTGCCCATTGTTTCCTCAGTTCACTGTTGGTTAGTTCTTTATTGGCTTTTAGTCACTTGTTGGTCTGAGGGTTCTTAATCAGCTATGTATTCAGAGAGTCCTCTGCTCTTGTGAGGTCACAGTGCTATGATGCCTGTCGTCACCTCTTGACCTCTCACTTCTTAGCTGTGCACCTAGAGACTCAGCTGCTTTCCCGCTGCTATCATGCCAGCAGTGTTTCTGGGCAGACTCTTTTCCATGCTGAAGCTGAGTGCCCTACTTAGGGCCTGAGTTCAGGTGGCAAAAGTCACTGTTTGATCTCTGACCTCTTCGCTGTGCATCTAGGGTCTTGGCTGTTCCCCTGCTGCTATTACACCAGCCACCAGCTCTGGACAGAGGGGATTAAATTCTGCCCATGCCAGGGAGATGACTTCACCACCTGAACTTTCACCTTTCAGCTATGTGCCCAGGGATTCTGCTGTTCCCCCTGCTGCTATTATGTCAGCCTTTTTCTGGGTGGCCTGTGTTCCTTGCTGAAGCTGAGTGACAGTCCCAGGGCCTCCAAGATTTGTTGTTAACCCAAGAGAGTAATAAATATTCACAGAGTACAGAAGGATCATCCTACAGAAGGTTCATTCTTCACCCCGCCTTGTCAGCATATCCAATCCTTCACTGACATTTAAGCCTACTTCTGGATTTCAGCATATACAGAACACCAGCTAAGACACCCAACATAAAGAACCTGAGAAACTACTAGATTTTTGGACTTTCCCATTGAAACTAGCCATTGTTGGTCTGTAGCCTGTAAGTCATTATATATAGTAATATGTATATGCTATGTATAATATTATTATAGCATATAATAATTCATTTCATAAGTTTTGTGACTCTAGAGAACCCTGACTAATATATCTTTAATATATTTTTGATTTTTATAAAAGCTATAAACAAAAATCTACTTAGCATCATATTCAATAGAGCAAATACCAGATGTCTTTACTCCTCAGTATTTATCATGTCAAATTTACCCCTTTATTGCATACTCACATTACACTGCATTTTTGAGTATATGAACAAGTTAATAAAATATATTTTGACAATGAAAATAAAAAGAAAGATATAAAATTACATTTATTCATAGGTGCTACATTTAAATGTGGAATGCCTAGTGTAAAATCTGAAGAATATTGCTAAAACAGATAAGAAATAAGTTTCTTATGCAGTTTCATGAACAAAGGCTAATTTTATATAACTCAATATTACTTCTTTATACAAGTGAAGAAGACATCAAAGCAGAGCTTAAAATATGTCCTTTACCACAGCATTGTGAAAAATATAAATATTTGACAATACCTCCCTTTTCCTCTCCTTCCAGTCCCTCCCTTGACCTCCCACTTACTTCTTCATTTCTGTTCAGGAAAACGTGGCTCATATCATGTCAGGGTAAGGCTAAGCAACCTTCCTTGTATTAAGACTGCTTAAACAAACCCAGTATGAGGAATAGGGTCCCCAAAGCCAACAAAGGGGAGAGAGACATTGTTCTCACTGTTAGACTCTCAAAAGAGGACCTAGCTACCCAACTATCACATATATGTAGAGGACCTTCATCCCATGCAGGCTCCCTAGTTGTCAGTTCAGTCTCTGCAAACCCTTATGAGCCTGGGTTAATTGATTTTGTGAACCTTCCTTTGGTTTCCTTGATCTGTCTGACACCTACAATCCTTCCCCTCTCTCTTCAGCAGGATTCCACAAACTCAGCCTAATGTTTGGCTGTGGGTCTCTCTGCATTTGTTTTTCTCAGTTGCTGGGTGAAGCTAATGACAACTGGGCTTGGATCCAATCTATAAATACAGCAGAATACTGTTAGGCATCACTACTACATTGACTTTTTTTTCCCAGTCACATTTGTTTCTATCCTAGGTTTTGGAGCTATCCATCCGCTGGATCCTGGCATTCCAAGCAGTGTCATGGGTGGGATTCCTTTATGTGGCATGGCTCTCAGGTAAAGTCATGGGTTAGCCACAGTGTATTTAACATTGCTTAAAACATATATCCAAAATTCAAACAGACAGACAAAGAACCATGCTAAGGATGCCAGAGTAGCCTGAGCTGGGTCCACTTGGTTTAACTCTGCTCTAATAAACATAAAAGTATGAGCTCTCTCCACTGTAAATCATTTTAATGACTTGAAACTGCAATTTTCTACTATTAAAAATATTACTAGGTTATTACAGTTTTGTTTTTTTTTTTGTAAAGAAAAAGCACTTAGTGGTATCTATTTGTATATATGGATTCAAACCTTTAACCAATGGAGATATGAATAAGGAAACGTAAGGTTTGTCTCATATTATAATTTCTTCTTATCCTCTCACTTGGCTTTACAATAGTTCTATCGTGCAACTATCACAATATTTACAGATAATAAAATTACTCTTAGAAAGATTAGTTAACTTCGTGGACCATAATTTAAAAATGGTAAAGGTAAGCTTTGAAAACAACTATTCCTGATGCTGCATGCATTTGCATTCTACTCAAAGGTCTTGGACCCAGCCCTCGGTTAAAGTAGCCAGAACTTGGGACTCCATAATATTCAATGAAATGACTGTGTGAATTGGCATGTGAAGCTTGAATAGCTTGAGAAAAACACTGGGAATTAGGTTCTAAGCATTTTGGTCCTTGGGGTTTTCTTAATTGATTTTGTAACCTTGAGCAACACATGCACCGACCAGGTTTTTAGCTCCCTCACCTGTGAAATTAGGTGCTTAACCTAGATGTTTTCTGAGTCAAGTCACTACACACCACAGCCATGAGTCTGTAAAGAAAAACTATCATATAACTCCTTGGTGATATGTGTGCAGAAGTCTTAAAAATGTACACTTGCCAGAATTTGTCAGAATCAGTTCAGGTATATACCATATACCTTTCCATATTAGCAAGGAAATACAAAGAGATCATGAATGATAAATCATGAAGAAATGCAAATAATTAAATAAAATTAAATAGAAGTGGTAAAATATGAGGATACTATTTCTAAACCTTTGTTGTGATGCTGAATAATATAAGATGAGAGACCAGGGATGAGGAGATGGCTTGATTGCTAAGAGTACTTAATACTTTTGCAGAGGAACCAGATTCAGCATGCATCAGCACTCACTTGGCTGTTCATAACTATTCTTAACTCCAGTTCCAGGAAATTTGATGCCCTCTTCTGGCCTCCATGGGCATCTATATGTGAATGCTATATGCAGGCATATAACAATATACAAAAATAAAAATAAGAAAAGCAACTGAGAAGTTTTTTTCTTAATGACAATCTAGAAGGTGCTGGATGCTTCTCAGCAAATCAGTGTTATTCTTTGCTTTTTTTTTTTTTTAATGACCTTGAACTTTCTACTCTCACATTCTCATCTGAAAAAAGTAATCAGAATGAAAATGTGGCTTTAAGATGCCAAGGGAGAAAATTATATTTGCCTTTATATTTGTAAATGAGTGCAAGCCATTTTTAGGTTCTCCACAGGCAGCAGCCCTCAGTGGGAAGAATTTTTAAATGAATTAAAGACTTGGGGCTCTCACCCTGTACTTACACCCTACACAAACATACACATACACACACACACACATACACATATACACACATACACACACACAAACACACATACACATATACACACATACACACACACACATACACATATACACACATACACACACACATACACACACACACACACACACACACACACACACACACACATACAGGATGGTTTCTCTAAGGCTTTCTCAAAGGTGTTTTGTGTTGTTATCATCCCCACACTCCCTCCTCTACTCTATGCTTGCCTTCCCTAACCTGTTTGGCTTTTCTTAGTCTATTACTCCTCATTGTTCTCTAACACTCTTTGTATCCTATCTCCCTTCCTTCGGAAACCACGCTCTTGTCCATGATTAATTTCCTAACCAATATTTACTCTAATTTACATACATATATCTAGAGATCATACTTTTTTTTAAAAAAAAATGTTAGTTTAAAAGTGAATTAGCCAAGCTGCAAACCACAACCACTGAACAGCTTGGGATCAGAAACACCTTGAACTGACTCCTTGGATCCCACTCTCCCTAGAGGAACACCTGACTCAGTCTTGAGGTTGGGGGGAGAAAACTGGATCTGCCAGGAGTGGAGACTGAGCTAAGCAATATTGGGACAGGGGGACCTTGGAACCACTTGCCGCCTGCCTGGGGTGGGGGAGAGGGAATGGGGAGATGTGGAGAAGAGAGAATGACCTGATGTGGTGGGAGGGGGAAAGGACCTGGAATAAGGATATACAGGATAGAAAGTGTGACTTCTTTGTTCACAATAATAAAATAATTAAATAAATAAATAAAAGAAAATCAGAACATACAAAAAAACTAGTGAAATAGAAAAAATATTAGCCCCACATCTCATATTCTTTTGTGCTTATGGCAATTCAGATAAATCCAAATATTCAGCTACAATTATAACATGAATAAATTTAACAGGATAAAGATAGCACAACCATTTTTCAAACTGCATGCAGTTTCTTACACCTTTGTAAAATATTTTATCAAAAGCATGAGAGAAGTTGTGAACCTTGAGGAGTATTTAGTTGCATGTGCCTCACTCTTTATGAAGATTATAATTTAAAAATATGTTGTCTAGGGGCTGGAGAGATGGCTCAGAGGTTAGAGCACTGATTGTTCTTCCAGAGGTCCTGAGTTCAACTCCCAGCTATCACATGGTGATTCACAACCATCTATGATGACATCTGGTACCCTCTTCTGTACACTGTATAATATAATAAATACATATTTTTTAAAAAAGTGAATTAGTATGCAAAGCCATGAAATGCACTGTATACTTTGCTAATACTTTATTCTTAACTGATTCCCCCAAGACCCTTCAGCCAACCCCCTGACTTACTCCCATCAACATGATATTCTTGTGGGTCCTCCATTTGTCTTATCCTTTGTGTGAGTTTTTTGGGTCTTTCACCACCACATAGCATCTGTGAGCCAAGTAGACACTGTGTACATATTTAGAAAAGGTAAGCTCCTTTTTGACTAGTCATCCTTCTATACAAGAATTAACACAATATATTTAAATAATAAATTTATTTATGCTGCATTGGAATAGTGAATAATAAGTACTGATAAATGAATTCAACAAGAGTGTATTGGGATCCACAGATCACAAAATTTAACACAGAAAAGTGCGAAAGCAGCTTTCTTTGTTAACAATCACTTCATTCCTGTCAGAAGAACACTCACAGAAAAACAATTTTCCATCACAAAACACTATGAGAGAGATACTCTCAAGGAGCAATTGTCCATACACAAAAGATTAGCACAAAACACAGTCTTTTCAGTAGAGTGGATTAACTCAAGTTGAGCCCTTTCTTGCTCTAGAGTGGGAGAGTAGTTACAGTCATCTTTCAGCAAAGATGATGGTGTGTGCATCATTGAACCGCATAAAACACAAGCTATTGGGGCTATGTGCTAAAACAAACTCTGACTGGAGCAGTCTTCTCTGGATTCTTCTAAGAGCTTCAAGGAGCCATTTCAGTTTTCCAAGGAGCAGCAGATGTAACGTAATTGATCTGGTTGTTAACTTTGCAGAAACTGTAACTGGCATGGCAGGAATGAAGATATTTTGAAGACGCCCCCGTGTCTCTACCTGACTAACAAACTACTGCAGCAATGAATCCCAAATAAATGAGAACTTCTCTGGGAGTTTTTCCTTCTCTATGGAGAAGAAAAACAGGAAACTGCTAACCAAAAAAGAAATTCACAGAACTTTAACAACTGGCCAAACCTCATTTAGGATTAAAATTGATGCCCTGACATTAGTGGGCCCTTTGTGGGTAGAACCACATCGTGACCAGGGTTGCTTTTATGTGCATATTTTGGTCATTTATTTAAAATTCACTCTTACCTCAAGACAGATTAGGGAAGTTACTGTGTCTCTTATTTCTTCTCCCTAATGTGGCCATGATGAGTACATTTCTTTTTTTTCTGTTCTTTGCTAATCATTTGGTCCTTTTAATTGGCTTGCTGAAGATGGGTGGCAGAACCTGGCTTGGGGCAAAGGCTGTTATCCCTATTCCTTAACAGCAATACCAAATTTCATTTCCAAATAACTATTTCAATCTAAGGAACAATGGATTAGTGAGTTTGAGAATAGAATAGAACCTTCCACTCAAATCCCAGCTCCCCTAATTTTATATGGAATTCTAAATACAGAACTTAGCATCAGAAAATTAATTCTTTTGTAAAGGACTATGTTCTTTTAAATTTAAAAATCATTTTTTTTTCTCATACACATCACTGCCTCCTCTCTCTCCCCTCCTGCCTGCCCTCCCTCAGTCCCCCCCCCCACCAAATCTCTCCTCCATTCATTCCCCAAGGATGGTAAGCAGTGCCAAGGTGAGTCAATTCGGTCTGGCATATCCAATTGAGGTAGGATCGAAGCCCCCTCCCCATTATCAAGGCTGAGTAAAGTGGTCTTCTGTAGGAAATGGGCTCCAAGAAGCCAGTTCATGCACCAGGAATAAACTCTAGTCTTACTGCAAGAGGCTCCACAAACTGCCTATGCCCTTCGACTGTCATCTACATTCAGAGGGTTTAGTTCCTTTCCATGAAGGTTCCTCAGCTGTTATTTCAAAGTCAATGAGCTCCCAATAGCCCAGGGCAGCCATCCCTGTGGCTCTCCTCCTCATGATCCTGATTGAAAGAGACCATTTTTAAAATGTGAACACACACACCATTGCACATGCTTACCAATGCAATACCATGCAGCATGCTTTTTCACAGTTTCTGTTACATAAAAACCCAATATGTATGATTGAGTTTTTTGTTTTTCTTTGAAATACTTTAACATAGTTTAAGAAGCGAAAACAAGATCTTCGTCTAGCCAGGGAGTTTCTTGAGAAGGGTTCTTCCAGTGGCTGTTGCAATTATGGTCTACAATTCTCAAACAAAAGAATCCTGGAGCTTTGAACCCCAGTGTCTGCCACATTTGGAAAGAGCACTAGGACTGGACGCTGGCTTCTTGTGTGCATGAACATTCAAGTAACAGAGAATGATATCCCCCAGGCTCTGCCTCTTCCAATTTCATCACTTTATGTAACCCTTTCTCAACCATAACCACTGCAGGAATTGGCTCTGCATTGCTCTATGCAAACCCCTCTGCCTTCCACCTGTGATTATCATTTAAAATCCTGATGCAAGTCACCTGCTTCCTGATGAAGTAAAATGTGCTCTCCAACTCTTATTTGCATGTAAGTAATCATGAAGTGCGGAAAAGCCCAGCATTTGATGAATGTTTACTGATCCACAAACTGAGATAAATAAAATCAACCCTTGTTGTAGGTCCTTGAAGACCAATAGGTGAGAATGAAGCATGGAGACAATCGTAATCAGAATCCAGATATCAACTTCAGATGCCCTGTGTAGGGACTGTGTGTTCTGAGTTTCAGAAACATAAATTAATCCTCAAGGAAATACAACACATTCCAGAGCAATGCACTTGTTCCTGGCTGCATTGTCTATCTCTGACACTGAAGATATAATTTCAGTAAACTTGGGCTTATTTACAATTTTAGTCATAGAAATTAAATTAAAACTGTATATGGCTTGGCCACCTAGATGGTAAAAAGCCTAAGATTTATTCAACAAATACATCTGGAAAGTTAAGGTGGGGGGGAGTCTGAATGTTTAAAAGCTAGAAAACTAAATACATCAATGAATTATAAGTCAATGAAAGTTTTTAATGAGAAGGCTACCCTATCTAATCAGGTGCTAAGTACTTTTTAGTGATTTGCTTCTTCTTGGGAGCACATGCTCAAACACCAATACAATCCTAATTATAAATAATTATTGCAGCATATGGCTTAATACCTGAAAGTAAATTCATAATCCTCCACTTTTCACCATGGAGATTAGCCCATTAATTATGGGGCACACAAAAGTCAGATATTTTTTAAAATTTAAACTTTTATAAACTAAATATGTTCTTTTATAATTTCATGTATGATTACTCTCACCCTTTCCACCATCTCTCATCTCCCTGGCAGCCCACCAGCATATGCTCTTTGCTAGAAGTCCGTTTTCTGTGTCCATATCCTTTGATCTGTGACCTGCCGAGTTTAAGGAGGGTTGTTTTTGTGATCATAGGTTTGGAATTACTCACTGGAGTCTTGTGGACTCACCAGTGGGTACACAACTAAAGAGAGTGATTCTTCCTTTCCCAGCATGAATCAGTAGCCAATAGGTCATAGTGAAAAGGTAGAAAGCCATGACACTTTCTTCTTCCTTTATTTCTGACCCCAGCCATCTACAGAGGCAGTGGAGGAGATAAGAGACAGTGAGTTCATGACAGCATTAAGCTTCTCATGTCCAGGTGGGACCCCTTATTGTTCTCATCCTGTCACTTGCTTTTTACAGTCTTTCTGTTTTTCTCATGTTTCCTAGACCTTAAAATGGAGTTTGGATGAATACTTCCAAACACAGAGTCCCACAGAAGGTCTTTGATTAAGTGAGTCACAAATCAAAATTAAAAACACAAAGGTATGAATGTTGGCAAGAGATTTATAGAGAAGCTTAGAGGTTGATAGAGGAGGAAAAGGATGGGAAGAGTAATCAGTGTATTAAAGAAATGCATAAAATTTCAAAGAATAAAGTTAATCATTAAAAAATAAAGTTATGTCATTTATTTATGTATTTATTTTTTAAGAAAACAGCCCCTAAATTAAAAATTAATTTCCCAAATCACTATGATGGATTTTCAAAACTTATGAACTAGCTAATTGTATTCCATAACATAATATACAAATCATCTTAAAATAGAGAATATCAAGAACAGATGCCATGTTCATCAATTCAGAATAGGAAAGAGAATAATGGATTTTTATAAAAACTAATAAGAGTTCTAAAAATTTTCCAAATGTTTTGGGCTTCCTTCCAAAAGAAAATTCAAGACTTCCCCTCAGTATAGACATCCTTTTTACATGGTGCTTTAGCCATAGCATCCAGATGAAGGACAGTGGGAATATCAGCCAGTATCAGGCATCACTTCCCCTGAATTCTGGTTCTCACTACATTTCTAGTCTCTAATCACTTCTTTACAAACATCCTTCAACAGTTAACACATCCTCAGTCTCTTTTCATAGTCTTTCCCTTTGTTTTGGTCTGGTTTAGTTTTTGCGTGTATTGTTGTTTTGTTTTGGGTTTGGTTTAATTTTGCACTGGCTTCTAGACCTTTGTTAGTGGTACATCACTGAGACAAAATACCTTGAGAGAAATCAACTTTGATAAGAAAAGGAGTATCTTGGCTCATTGTTTTACATTAACTACAAAATATAGCCTATTCCTTTGGACTCATGGTGGTTAGGTTTTCTACTTTCTAGTAGGATACAGAGATGTAAGAAATAAGTAGACTCTTAATGGCAAACAAATGGAATTACTTTTTAAGATGCTTTTGAATCTACTAAAAAGTATTTGCAGTAATTCTCATTAGAAAGTTTGTTGAAGCAAATTTTGAGAAAAGTATCAAAAGTTTTCTGCATTTAAGTGATAATTTGTGAAACTGTTTTAACAGATGATATTAAATACCTAAAATCGTACATTAAAAGGAAGAATGCATTTAGAGCTCTAGCAAAAGAAGAGTTTAAAGTGGATATACAACTGTAGATGAGTCTAGGATGACAGACAAGGCTTAAATCTCAGAATATCCTGTGATTCCATAGAAAAGAGAAAGTAAATTTAATGCACATATGTTAGGCACATAGGTTAACCAAGTTCATCTGGTTCCTCCAGATTCTGTCTTCTTCCTCCTGAAAAACTCCCCTGTGGGCAGGAACAATGGCTCAACAGTTAAGAGCACATATTATTTTTCCCAATGACCCAAGTTCAATTCTTGTAGTAGTTCTTTCTTGCCTCTTGGGGTCAAAGCTGATATGTTACATGTCAAACTACTTTGAAGCTTCTATTAGTATATGGTCTTAGCTACTAGCAGGTTCCTGCCAACTTTTGATTAAAGTAAGATGAGATTCTTTTCCTATCCTGAAATATAATTGCATACATATTTTAAACTATTACAATGTATAACATTGGAAATATCAAGCAATGGAATGTAAATTTTAATGTATACATGCATATAAACACTAAGTTCAAGCTTTGCTGTAATCCAGGGTAACCTCTTTCTGAAGGAAGCTGCTGTCAGGAGCTTTCTCTTTTGAGTGATTTTTCAGAACTTCCTGCAGTGATATCTGACAAAGTTAGTTGAGCCAGCTGCTCACATCCAAGGACTGCCACATGCACAGTCTGTGGAGACATGTCCAAAATGGCAGCCAACAGTTTACAGAGCTCTGAAGACATCCAAGAAAAATGAATGTTACATAGAATAATGTAATGGCCAACTATATATCTCAGCAAGTATAGGTACCTGATACTAAGCCAAAAGATCTTATTGAGATCTCAGGGAAGTGAGATCTCTCAGTAAAAGGAGAGAACCAATTCCTACAGGTTTTTTCTAACTATATTGTCAGTGGCAGTTTTGACATTTAGTACAGTCCTGCAAAGAGGAGTATAAGTTGAAAATTACAGGGACAGGAAAAATTAGATGGAGAAAGAAAACTTAAGAGCCAGGATGGCACAAAATTAGTAATCAGCTGCCCCTGATTTTATTCCCTGTGCTTTTTATACCAAACAAATGAGAGGGGTAAGTACAGATAACACTTCTTCAATTTTCAAATCTAAGACACCTGATAACTATACCTTTAACCAAAGAATACTATTATGCAGCCTGCTGTGGGGTGGGGTGGGGTGGGGGACAGCTAGAATTTGCTGACCTTGAGTCAAAATAGAAACAAGTCATAAGCTGGAATCTTTGTGGGCTCTCATACTATACCAATGCCATAGTGTTCACGTACATATGTACGTTTGTGTGTGTGTGTGTGTGTGTGTGTGTGTGTGTCTGTGTGTCTGTGTCTATGTGTGTGTGTGTGTTAGAGAGAGAGAAAGAGACAGACAGACAGAGAGAGATAGAGAAGGGGAGGTCTTAAGGAAAAAAATGTAAAATAATTGTATTTGTTAGTTATCAACTGGAAGTAAACTAGAGTAATCTGGGAAAAGGGAACTTCAACTGAGAAAAAGCTTCTATCAGACTGCCTGTAGACAAGTCTGTGGGAGCAATTCTTGATTAATTATTGATGGAGGAGAGTCCAGTACTCTATTGTAGAGGTAGTGCCACCTCCAGGGAGGTGTTTCTAGGTGGTACAAGAAATTAAGTTGATCAAAACATGGGAATGAGCCACTAAGTGCTGTTTCTTTATGGCCTCTGCCACTGTTCTAGCCTCAAGTTACTGCCCTGATTTCCTTCAGTGATGGAATCTGATGAAAAACAACAAACAAACAAAACAACACAAAAACTCAACCCCCCCCACACACACACAAATTCTGTTTCTCCCCAAATTGATTTTGGTCAGTGTTTTATCATAGCAATAGAAAAATAAAATCAAAAAAAATACTGAAAAAAACCTAATGTATACTTATATAAGTAAAGTTGGTTTTCTGATACAAGGTCTTCTATTTACAGTATGTGGAGGTCCAATGAGATATGGTAAAAAGTTGTGAAGAGTATGTGACATTAGCTCTGTGGATTTGAACTTCTAGGCAACTGCAAGATGCCCCACTATGCCTGCCTACCTCCTGTAGATGTTTCCTAACCATTCAAAATTTTCTATATTGTCAACGGCACTGTAGGTTGACCCTTACTGGAAACAACTGTCATAGCTGCTCACACCACTCCTGAAACTATGATTGGATTGGGAGACTATACATCATACTTAAAGTTTTCAGATCCCATCATATCTATGGAGATACTTCTACCTCTTCTGATAAGAAGACATAGTATTTAGCAGAGATTCTTGTACATGGAGGTACACAGTGCTTCCTCAGAGGATACTTACCTGAATAGCTTACCTTTTAGATTAGTTCTTGTGTTGTATGATAATTTTACAAGAAGTTTCCGGAGTCATTTGCTGAGTGGATGCACTCCTTTTGAATCTATGAATGTTTCATAGTCCCACTTACCCACCTGCATTAGAATTGGCTGTCTTATAAGTCAGTCTTGTGGACTTTTCCCACTCAATACAGATGTGCAGAATGTCACTGTGCCTTAATTTACACTCTTCTCATTAAAAATTAGCATATTTCCTGTGCTGTCAGTCATTTTTAAAATCTGTAATGTACTGTCTTTCTATGGAATACATTCTCTTACCAACTAATTCCCAAGATGTTTCATACAGTCTTTATATCAATATTGTACCCATGTTGAGGGACCCTGGCCCAGCCCCCGGAAAAACCACCAGGGAGCTGGGTTGGATGCAAACTCATGAGAAGTTTTATTGTTCTGAACAGATTCCAAAGAAACCCGGGTGATACCCTTTGTTTCCACATGACAGAGCGTTTTTCAGGTTATCAGCCCCAAGCCCCTGGTGAGGGAGGTTTTAAAGAAAAGAATACATAAGCGGGATGCTGCACATCTTGGCATTTCAGGAATGGGCAAAAGGGCTTGGGGTACAACAACTATTGGCTGAATTTTCTGGTGCTAATCTAAGCCTTGAATCTGCTGGCTGAACTTTTGGCATGAATCTAACTTTTGAATTTATTGGTTGTCAGATGCACTCCCAGACCTGGGCCTCTCCTTCAGACAATAAAAATTCTTTTCTTTTCTTTTCTTTTCTTTTCTTTTCTTTTCTTTTCTTTTCTTTTCTTTTCTTTCCTTCTCTTTCTTTACTTATTTGTTTGTTTGTTTATTATTTGTTGATTTTACATCATGCACTTCATCAAACTCAGTTATCAGACCTCTCCTATTCATACTTACTCTTATGATCTTCCCATTTACAAAAATGCCCATTTATGCTGCTCACTTACTTACTAAAGCATAAACTACCTGTGGCCAGACCCTTAAAGAAAACAAGTCTTTCCTCACCCATACCCCTGCCAGAGGCCATTAATGCAAAAGTAAGGCATTGTGTCAATTATCTATGTTCTAGCATTGAGTTCTTGTGGAAAGAGACATCTCTCTCTATTTTCTAATTTTTTTTTAAAGTCCATTAATGAGTAAATTTCCTGTTTCTCTTTCTGGGATTGTGATACCTCACTCAGGAGGATATTCTCCATATCCATCAATTTTCTTGCAAATTTTAGAATATCATTTTCTCTTACTGCTGAGTAGTATTCCATTGTGTAGATGTACCACAGTTTGTTAATCCGTTCTTCAGCTGAGGGACATCTAGGTTGTTTCCAGCTTCTTGCTATTACAAATAATGCTGCTGTGAACATAGTTAAACTAGTGCTTTTTGGGTCCAAATGTGTCTCTTTATGGTATATGCCTAAAAGTGGTATTGCTGGATCCTTGGGGAGATTGATTCCCAGTTTTCTGAGAAACCGCCATACTGCATTCCACAGTGACTGAATAAGTTTACAATTCCACCAACAATGGAGGAATGTTCCCCTCACTCCGCATCCCATCCAGCATAGGCTCTCATCTGTGTTTTTAATCTTAGCCATCTTCTGACAGGTGTAAGGTGGTATTCAAAGTTGTTTTGTTTTGCATTTCTATAATGGCTAAAGATGTTGAACACTTTTTCATGTGCCTTTCAGCCATTTTTAATTTTTCTGCTGAGAATTCTCTTTTTAGTCCTGAGCCTCATTTTTTAATTGGGTTATTAAGAATTTTGGGGTCTAGTTTCTTGAGTTCTCTATATATTTTAGAGATCAATCCTCTGTCACTTGTAGGGTTGGTAAAATCTTTTCGCATTCTGTAGGCTGTCGTTTTGTCTTTATTGACTGTGTCCTTGGCCTTACAGAAGCTTCTCAGTCTCAGGACGTCCCACTTACTGATTGTTGTTCTTAGTGTCTGTGATACTAAAACATTTCCTTTTTAGTAAATGCCTTGTAAAGATAAATTCATGCCTTCACATCAGTCTTTTGTCATAAATGAACTGTGAGTATCTTCTCAGCCTATATCTTGAGGGTTGGTGTTGTTATCTGTTCTTTTGATGAACACAGGACTTCATCTATGATGCTTTGTCATTTCAGTCATTTAGATGCCCAGTGTTTATATTATAGTTTATTGAGAAAGCATATTGACTTCGTTGGCATGATGGTCAATTGTTCAAACTCTACATTTGTGTGTCTACTTCTGAGTATGTTTTTGTCCCATGACCTGTTTGGCAGTATTGAGTATATTATATATTTTAATAAATACAGTAAAATAAGGATGACACTATAGAACTAAATCCACAGGAATTTTTAAGTAGGACTTCAGTGAACAAATACATCTGTTTGAAAAAGTGGAGTATTAAATACTTTTGAGTCTGCTAGTATAGTAATTACATTTTTCTCATCTTTAGTAAAACTCTGGAAACTTTGGAAGCATAGCTATTTCACATACTTTAATTTGTTTCTAAAATCATATATATTTAAAGTTGTGAAACAGAATGTCATAAAAATTCATTTAAATTGCTCATTGTTGTTTTTTGCGTTACATTATATTTTCTCTAATTAAAAGGTCTTAAATTGCTATTCATTCATTCTTAATCACTTAGCAGAATGTAACATTAGCACTAATTGGAATCACAGTTTTCTCGAAAGTTGGTAAAAAATTAGGCTTCCTGCTTTTCCTCAAGTTTTGATCAGCTTTTTACTTTCCTATTTTGTACTTTCTATCATTGTTTTCTGTTTTTACTTTGAGATATATTGTAAAGCTCAACACTCAATGTCATATTCATGTTAAACAATCACTTGGCTTTTAAAGAAATTAAACTGAAGAGCTTGTCTTTCACTTTGCATCACACTGTAATTGTTCTCAGCACTCTGCATTCATTTTCATAGGTCCAAGATCCTGGCTGTAGCCAGGGAAGTGAAGTATTTGTACTTTGACACTAAAAAGTGTACATCTTAGAGTTTAGTTTGTTTATTGACATCACTGCTGACCTAGCATCTACTACTAATGTCTGTTTTGTAGATAGTAATCTAAATGTTTTATAGAATATAAATGAGGCTGAGCCATACATCTCTGATAGGCAAACAACATAATTGAGGGGGAAAAAGGAAAAACCTAGCACTAGGAAACTCTGTGGCAAATGGACTTGGAGGCACAAAATTACAAACAATATTGTCCCTCATTTTAGAATTTCCACATCTGAAACCAGTGTTCTAGCACAGGCACATTGCTGGACTCACTATCATGCTGTGTTGGCTTTTGGCATTTTTTTTAACCATTTGTCTTTCTTTTCTGTCTACTTCTGCCTCTCTTTTACAAATACACATGCTCAGAAAAGCCAAGAAAGAATTGACAGGCTAGAGCATTGTACTAGTGGTAAGAGTACTTGTTGCTCTTGCAAATGACTTAGGTTCACATCCTGGTATCCATGTGGTGGCTCACAAACATCCATAACTCCATTTTATATGCATGGCCATTTTAGCTATATGCATGCTTCTGTACTGATGTGGGAATGTCTCTCTATATGCTGTGAATATAATTCTCTAAATAAAGGGACTATTTTGGCCTATGACAGGCACTGTAGCAGTAGGCAGGAATCAGAGAAGGAAAGTAGAGACAATCCAGCCACCCATGATGCAAGATGTAATAACATAGGTAAGCCATGGGTCACATGACGCTAGAGGGTCCATATGCTCATCTAAACTCCACAGGTACCAGATGCTTTTATAGTATACATATACAAACACAGACAAAACACTCATACACATCAAATAAATAAAAATTTAAAATAATATTTTTACTTAAAAAATATTAGACTTTTGAAGATTAATAGGTATTCTAAAAAGTTATACTAAAGTCAGGACTCAGGACATTGCAGTTACAGATGGCTATGCAATTGTTGAAATAATTAAGAATGAACATAATATTAGTCCCAAATAGAGCCTAAAAGATTTGAAAAGAAATTTAGATGACCAACATATAATTTCCCTAAAACAGCAGAAGGTATCATAAATAATTATTTAAATTTTGATCTAAATATGTACTGATTTACTTTTTAAAAGGGGTAAATGTTCAATAAAAAAATGATCTAGTTAGAAGGTCTAAAGAATTTTTCTGCCAGTCTGTAAAATACTGTGCTATAGGAATTTATTTTTTTGTTATTTGAACCCATACTTAGCATGATTCCAATCTTTCTATGTAAAAAGTATAAAGATTAAAAAAATTAAAAAAAATAAAAAAAAGTATAAAGATTTTGGCAAAGACAATGAGGACAGGAAATAAAATATTACACAAGTTTTCTTATGATTAAAAATCTTACATTACAAATTTTCTGTGATAATTATTACTAATGATATGAAGCATTTCCACATGAAGAAATCATGCAGCCAGTTAAAGCTAATCTCAGTGCATGGGTCTAATATCAGAAACAAAGTTAAAGCAAATCTTGTCTCTGGCACCACAGGGTTATAAGAAAACAGGCTGTTCCTGACTCTCTTGTATTTCTGTTTTTTCCAATAGCACTGGCCCCATGTAGAGATTTGTATAAATTAGGTAGACATAGTTTTCACTTTCGAGACTCCATAGATAGTTACAAGAGATTTACCAAGAAGCATTGATTTCAGCATTGCTGGGGTGAATTTGATTTTTTTAGAATGTATTTGAGGATCACTCAGGCATCACTTTGGCTACTCCACACAGCAGCATAAACTTCTGTCCTTTATGCTTTTCTCTTTCCAATTATAATAGTATATTACATAAAAATGATATAAACCTGTTTAACAAGAAACTAAGTGACCTTTTAGAACCTACAAGCAAAGGAATTTTATTTTTGCCTCAACACAAAAGGTAATCCCTGAATATGTGTAAAATAATATTTAATGAACATTAAGGTTGATTTTCTTAGTTAACATATTGATTCATCAATTAAAGTGAAAACTTTAAAGTTTGATGTCTCTTTAACAAAGAAAAGCAGATATCCCTTCTTAAAACATAGTTTAGACACATGTCATATTTCTTCAAAAGTCTTTCAAAACTTCAAGAGATTAATCAATGTTTATACTATCATGAAATATTCATGGCTGTCATTCACAAAGAGTGGTATGTATGTAATATCACTTCATAATATTCAAGATTGCCTAGAAGTAATTGGGAGGGTTTGGGGTAGCCAGTGGAAGCAACATGCTGTGTGGCAGCAAAAGAACAACTGCTTTTGGACTGCTGTCTCTCAGTTAACATCTTGAAAATGAAAGCAAGTGGGTAAGAAGCCAGGCATTCTCTTTTAAGAAGACTTAAGAGCAAAATTGCAGTTTAGATACATCCTAACCTTATTTTTAAGCCTCTTCAATTATTTGTTAATCAGAATCATCCCTCACTCACCTTTAATATTCCTCATCAGATTAAATAAACAAATGGAAATGTAAAGAACTAAAGTTAAAATTATATAACAAACAGCATTTCATATACAAAAGCACATTAATTACATGAACGCATTTTTATTTTATTTTATTTATTTATTTATTTTCTTTCTTTTCTTTATTTATTTTGTATTTATCAAGAAAAACAGTAAAATGAATTTAAAATGCTGAGAAGTTAACAATAACTATAAAGAAGATAAAAATCATAAGCATGACTTATCAAGGGTGATAATGCAAATAAGATTGCTACACATACATTTACTTTGTGTTCAGCTTTCCCTCTAAATTTTTTTTCCATCCCTATGTATCCTTATTCAAGGTCCCTTCCCCCTCCCACCACATCTGGTCATTTTTTCTTCTCTGCAACTCCCCTTCCCCTACCTGGACAGGGAGCAGTCAGTCCTATGGTCCCACTGACCCAATAATGCTTGGATCAGTCTCCACTCCTGGCAAATCCAGTTTTGTTCCCCCTCCCTCAAAAGTGAGTCAGGTGTTCCTATAGTTGGAGTGGGATCCGAAGGGTCAGTCCAAGGTGTTACAGATCCCAAGCTGTTCAGTGGTTGTGGTTTGCCACTTGGGCATGCTTGGCTTTTTTCTTGTTTGTTTGTTTAGAAACCACTAATGAGTTAGTACATCCCCTGCTTATCTTTCTGAGATTGTGATACCCCGCTCAGGAGGATATTCTCCAAAATCCATCCATTTGACTGCGAATTTTAGGATATCATTTTTTCTTACTGCTGAGTAGTATTCCATTGTGTAGATGTACCACAGTTTGTTAATCCATTCTTCAGTTCAGGGACATCTAGGTTGTTTCCAGGTTCTTGCAATTACAAATAATGCTTCTATGAACATAGTTGAGCTAATACCTTTGGAGTGTGAATGTGCCTCTTTAGGGTATACACTCAGAAGTGGTATTGCTGGGTCCTTGGGGAGATTGATTCTCAATTTTCTGAGAAGCCTTTATATTGCATTCCAAAGTGGCTGAACAAGCTTACACTCCCACCAACAATGGAGGAGTGTTCCCCTTGCTCCACATCCTCTCCAACATTGGCTGTCACCTGTGCCTTTTATCTTAGCCAATCTAACAGGTGTTAGGTGGTATCTCAAAGTTGTTTTGATTTGCATTTCTCTGATGGCTAAAGATGAAGAGCACTTTTTTAGGTGCCTTTCAGCCATTCGTAGTTCCTCTGCTGAGAATTCCCTTTTTAGATCTGTACCCCATTTTTTGATTGGGTTATTCAAGGTTTTGGGCTCTAGATTCTTAAGCTCTTTATATATCTTAGAGATCAGTCCTCTATCACTTGTAGGGTTGGTGAAAATCTTTTCCCATTTTGTAGGCTGCCATTTTGTCCTATTGACAGTGTCATTGACTTTGCAGAAGCTTCCTAGCTTCAGGAGATCCCACTTATTGATTGTTGTTCTTAGTGTCTGTGCCATTGGTGTTATATTTAGGAGGTGGTCTCCTGTGCCAATTTGTAGAAGTGTATTTCCCACTTTCTTTTCTATCAAGTTCAAAGTGGTTGAGTTTAAGTTGAGGTCTTTGATCCACTTGGATTTTAGTTTTGTGCAGGGTGACAGGCTCGAATCTATTTGCATTTTTCTACACACTTCCATCCAGCTATGCCAACACCATTTGTTAAATATATTATCTTTTTTCCATTGAATGTTTTGGGCCTCTTTGTCAAAGATCAGGTGTCCATAGGTTTTTGGGTTAATGTCTGGATCCTCAATTCTATTCCATTGGTCCACAAGTCTGTTTTTATGCCAGTACCAGGCTGCTTTTATTACTGTAGCTCTAAAGTATAGCTTGAAGTCAGGGATGGTGATACCTCCTGAGGTTCTTTTGTTGAGTAAAATTGTTTTGGAGATCCTGGCTTTCCTGTTATTCCAAATGAAATTGAGTATTGTTCTTTCAAGGTCCAAATTATTGTGTTGGGATTTTGATAGGCAGTGCATTGAATCTGTAGATTGCCTTTGGTAGAATTGCCATTTTTACTGTGTTGATCCTACCAATCCAGGAACATGGGAGAGCTTTCCATTTTCTGATATCCTCTTCAATTTCTTTCTTCAGTGATTTAAAATTTTTGTCAAATAGGCCTGTTACTTCTTTGGTTATAATTACTCCAAGGTATTTAATACTATTTGTAGATATTTTGAAGTTTAATGTTTCCCTTATTTCTTTTACTGATTTCTTTGAGTTAATCTTGTATCCTGCTACATTGCTGAAGGTGTTTATCAGCTGTAGCAGTTCCTTGGAAGAATTTTGTGGGTCACTTATGTATACAATCATATCATCTGCAAATAGATATAGCTTCACTTCTTCTTTTCCATTTTGTATCCCCTTAATCTCTTTTCATTCCCTTATTGCTTTTGCTTAAACTTTGAGAACTATATAGAACAGATAAGAGGAGAGAGGACATCCTTGTCTAGTTCCTGACTTTAGTGGGATTGCTTTGAGTTATCTCCATTAAGTTTGATACTGGCTGTGGTTCCAGCTTTTTTCTTCAGATTTTCTATTTCCATCTTTGCCTCATTTTGTGCCTTTTTTATTGCTTCCATTTCAGCTTTTATTTCAGCTTTTAATTTCTGGCATGTTTCTTTCATAGATTTGTTCATCTCTTCCAGTTTTTTGTTTGTATTTTCTTCTATTTCTTTAAGGCTATTTTTCATACCTTCTTTGAGAGCTTCGATGATCATCCAAAAGGAATTTTTGGTGTTGCTTCCTTCTGTTTCCTCTTCATTGCTCAGTTCTGGTCTTTTATTTGTAAGATCGCAACTCTCTTCTGGAGTTACTATGTTGTTCTTTGTATTATTATGTAATTTTTTGCACTGATGTTTTCCCATGGCTTCAGTGGTTCATGATTAGATGGGTCCTGGGCTTGTGTGCCTCCTGTCATCTCTCTGGGCAGGGTCTGAGTCTGTCCTTCAGAGACCCCAGAAGTATCTGTTTGCTCAGTTGGAAGACAAGGTGGGTAGCCATGCAAGTTCCCTCCGCAGCAGCTGTGGGTATGGTGAGAGGCAGACTTTATCTGCCTCTGACCAGAGTGAGCTGGGACTCTGCAGACAGCACCTGGTCCCGAATGGGGAACTGGAATGGATGTGAGCTCAACTCTCCCTCCCTGGCTGGGATATAGGCACTTGGGCCTGGTGACCCCTCCTCACCTCTGTGCAGGGTCTGAGTCTGTCCTTCAGGGACCCCTATAGTTATCTGTTCACTCATTTCGAGGTCGAGGTGGGTAGCCGTGCAAATTCCCTCAGCAGCAGCTGTGGGTATGGTGAGAGGCAGACTTTATCTGCCCCTGCTACAGAGTGCACTGGGACTCTGCAGACAGTACCTGGTCCAGGAAGCTGAACGCATTTTTAAAACACTGGGACTTTAGGAGGACAAAAATCTCAAAATACCACAAGACTACCAAATTCTTCCCTAAACAGATTAGCATGACTCTAATGAATGAGACTGGGTTTTATTTTTTAAAATAAATTGAATAACTGTTACTAATATACAACATGTATCATCCTTCCTATCTGATTTATAAAGGGACAAATCACAATAAAGAAAAACATACTTACTTTAATATTAAATGAGACATAATTTTAATAAAATCTGGCTCAACTAATCAAAAATACTTTTAAACAGTCAATTTTCCTAAAGACATATTTAGTTAAATTGTCAAAGGCATTATAGTCAGTGTTCTCATAGCTTTTGCTGGGACTAATGTCAACAAGAAGTTTAACATGGCAGTCTTAGATTTGAAGCTCCCACTTTTGGGGATATTTTCTCAGGTCTTCTTTAAAAGGCAAACTGCAAACATAACTTCCATTACAGAGTAATACAAGTTAAACAATAGAATCCTCATGTAATGATTAGAAAAAAAATTCCTTATAGGGCAGACTTTCTGATTTATTCTAATAATCTTATAATGTGACAAAATTGATCCCTTTCAGCTTTGCAAGTCAGTTAAATGTTTCTTATTCAATTGTTCATGGTTTTGGAGTTTTACCTATGGTTGAAAAGGTTGTTACTCTCATCATGATATACTAAGTTTGTAACCAAAGTTTTTATCAAATATCCATATGGATACTTGAAACTACAATATTTAGTATTATAGCATAGTGATACAACACTACAATAATTAATATGACCCAAAATGGGCATTTACAAGACTATCTTTCCCTAAAAAGAAAAATTTTAGAGATGTGAAAAGAATAACAGTACTAATGAAATATTGCATTTACTTAGAAACATTCAGAATATTAATAAAGAAGCACATTTTTTTTTCAATTGCAGAGCAGTATTCAGTTAACAGAAAAACAATTACCTTGATATAAGCTCTTTCAGAGATAAACGAAAATTAAAAAATAAGCAGCAAAAACTTTACTATCCCTGTAAGTAAGTAATTAATTTGTGTTATTCACCAACAAGAACCCATTTTAAATTTTTATGCCAATTTACAACCCCTAGACTGTATAAAATTTCCACCATGACAGGGCTATCTAAAGACACATTTGGTAGTTTGATGACTCTACAAAAAAAAAAAAAAAAAAAAAAAAAAAAAAAAAAAAAAAAAAAAAAAAAAAAAAAAAAAAAAAAAAAAAAAAAAAAAAAAAAAAAAAAAAAAAAAAAAAAAAAAAAAAAAAAAAAAAAAAAAAAAAAAAAGCAAATCTTGAACACTCTTACATTACATTTTAATCTTTTTATATGAAAGAAGTGAGTTGTGTACAGGGGGGTTAGAGACAAGAAAAACCTGCACTAAAATGAACTTATTCATCATCATCCTCTTTATCTTCCTCATTATCTTTCTCTTCCTACTTTTTTTCCTGCTCCTTTCACTCTGGTACATTTTCATTTTCTGTAATGCAACAATATTTTTGTATTTTTTTCTTCAGCTTGTCATCTTTCTTTTCATGGGGTTACTTATCACTAACAGTGGTGCTGCCTCACTTTGCTCCCAGTTTCTTTGCAGCCAGGATGTTTAACTTTGGTTTGGGGACAATATTCAGAACAGAACAAGAAGGCCAAAGGAAGCCTCTTGGGTGAATTGGAGTCCTTGAACTTTTGCTGTTCTCCCTATGGGTAGGTGGGGATGGTGTAGGTTTTTATTTCTTTGTCACAATGAGCCTCATCAGCCATTGTCATGTCTTCAGATTTCTCCATTTCTCTAGCATACATAGCCTTCCATCTTTCTAAGCACTTCTTAGAGCAAGCTGAGAAGTTAACAGAAGTATCCGGCTTGAGTTCCTCCAGTCAATATTACACAAAGAATTCAAAGAGGATATTCTGCCCCTCAGCTTCTTGGAATATGCATTGCCTGTTGTATGTGACTATGTGACTTGCATTTATATGCATTATATGTGAATTGTTTTTTTTGTTTATTTTTTAAAGTTTTCAGTACATCCTCTTTGCTATGTATACTTGGTGTTTTACATATACTAAGCCATGGGGACTTCCTCTTCTAGTTTTGTCTATTTGGTGTCTTTCTTAAGTTTGGGGAAGTTTTTTTTCTATGCTTTTGTTAAAGATCTGGTCTAGGCTATTGTCTTGGGATTTTTGTCCCCCATCTATGACTATAATTCAAAGGTTTGTTTTGTTTTGCTCATGGTGTCCCACATCTTCTTTATGTTTCTTTTCTGTATTTTAAAAATAAATTATTTGTATTTCTTGTTTATTTGGACCACAACCTATACTTAATATTTAACTCTAGGTATTCTAACATATATTTTCCTTTGAGTTTTCTAGTAAATTATTGAGTTTTTCAATTTCATATTTATTTCAGTTCTACTATTCTCCAATGTTTATGTCACCTTACTGAACTCCAATTTGATTTATGCATTGACATTTCTATCAGTCTTATGTTTGTGTTTTCCTCGACATTACTCAGGAATTTATTCTCTTTAAGCATTTTCTCCTTAATTTCACTAAGCTATTTGTCTTTGTCATTTTAAAACTCCATAAATTTCTTCATGAAGTTTCCGTGTCTTGAGGTTTATTAAGAAAATTCTTTGTGGCAAAAAATTCTACAAGACTGGTGGTAGGTTTTGGAAAGAAATATTGATTGATATTTCATATTGCTCATATTTATGCAGTAGGAACAGGACTTGAGGACATCTTTTCTTAGTTCTAGTCAAGATGAACACAGTAAGTTGGAGCACAAGAGAGGATGTGCAGGCAAGTTGGGTCTAGAAGCTATAAGTCACTTTGTTGGAATGAAATCAAGTGGATAAAAGTAGTGTATAGGATGTTTCTCTGGGTCCAAATCTAAGTGTGGAATAGACTACATGGCAGATATAAAGGTTAGATTCTGCACAGAATCAACCAGTAGATGGTAGTAAGTTTGATCTTACTTTTAATAAATATAATTTTGTGGATAATTAAAATAGACTGTGTTGGATGTAAGCAACAAATGAGTTTATTTTGATGGTTATAATAATAGCTTTGTGATTGTATAAGTTTAATGACTTTTTAATTATGGCTCTCTGCATATGCACACATGCACCTGTAGTTACTTACACGTCATGAGTGAAGGTGCTCACAGAATTTATAGAAGTCTGATCCCATTGGAGTTAGAATTCCATGTGGTTATTATGGGCCACTAATGTAGGTACTACAAAATAATTTTAAGCTTAATGTATTTAATTATATTAGAAAGAGGAAGGGGGAAGGACATTGAATAAGGATACACAGGGTTAGGGTTAGGGCTAGGGTTAGGGTTAGGGTTAGGGTTAGGGTTAGTATTTTTATGTGTAGCAAACTTATTTGCATTATCACCCTTGATAAGTCATGTTTATGATTTTTATCTTCTTTATAAATATTGTTAACTTTTCAGCATTTTAAATTCATTTTACTTTTTTGATAAATACAAAATAAATAAAGAAGAAAAAAA